>JAVQJG010013186.1:0-32809 GCA_036024015.1 Craterocephalus amniculus
AGCATAAACCGTAGCATGTTTTAGTTCCTGGATGACGTCACCAAAGTATGGTGGCCACGGTAGACCAAACCACACGGGAGTGCTTACATATAGACGTGGGCTGTAAGCTTTGTAAGCACTCCCGTGTGGTTCATCATTCGGAGGGCGGAGTATTCCTTTAAGCGCTCCTGACTGAGGTCGAGGATTTACGGCGCCACGAGGAGCACACCACTCCGGTTTCTCACTGCGGTCGACAAAATCCCACCAACACATAACAGAATCCATCATGACGACTGTAGCGCTTGTGCTGATTGATTTTATGACGCGCGGCAGATCTGACAGCTGCATTAGGACGGTATTTGTTGGTTTTTACCTCAGGGTGGACATACTGACAAAGCGGCGTACGACTGTGGCGTTTCTCAGCGCTGCACTGAGTCACTGTGACAAACCTGGAATTTTAGAGCCATTTCTGATTGCTGCAGGTTTGAAAAAGTCTTTTAGTCAGTACGTTGAATGCCTTGAAACATTAATTTTGACAATCAGAAGTCTTTTATTCTGTCTTCATAATTTTTAGAGTTTAATGTTTTCAAACAATTTTAAGTTTTCCAATTTTTCAAGGTTTCAGATGCGACGCAAATTAGATTAGATTCTTTAACTATCTGCCCACAGTACTGCACAATGACGTACAAAACAGATGAAAAATTATTATTTTGAAAATGCAGTAAATACATAAAAGAATAATACAAAAAAACCCAAAATCCTGTCTGGAGTTTTCACATCCTTTACTCAAAGCATCCTGGCAGCCTTTGGTCTTTCTGTGAATGATTCAATAGGATTATGCGCCTGCTCTTTATAGGTTTCTCCCAAAATATGGTCAATTTTATTTTTTACCTTTTCAAAATCTCAGAATACAAAGAAAAAGAGCTTGAATGTTTCCTTTGTCATCCCAAAACAACAACATTAAACAACAGATTATCATTTGTGTAAAGGAAAGGAGAAAATGTGGTCCATGGGGAAATAAAAAAGGAGATCAAAATGATAAATAAAATGATGATTATTACATTTTCCTTGCTTCCAGAGCTTTTTAAGCAAAGCTTGATTCTTTCTATCTATTGTTAATAAGTGATATTTATATGAATAAATATGATGGGAAGGTGAGTGCCATCCTTATTGATGAAGAAGTTTTTTTTCTTATTCTGAGAAACAAAATGTTACATAGTTTACATCAGACAAAGGGATTTCAAAACTTTTTCTGATACAGTCAGACTATGGGAGGTTATACAGTATGTTTGACCCTTTAGGCAGCTCCTGTATTTGTGTTGACATCTAAATCACGTTTGACTTGGAGTATTTGAACATAACTCTTCTCTCCAGAGATCCCCCAGGTTTCAGTCTTAACTCCACAAATATCCAAAAATAGTACGACACTGAAAAATGTAAAAAACAACAGAATGCAGAGATTTGCAAACAGCAAATGTATACATACAAAACACAATATATATATTGTGTTTTGTAACCATTCCCATGTAGTTGTGATGCATGAATTACATTAAGTGAAAATGAAAAACAAAGCCGTAATAAAGCTGTTGCATTGTGGTCACAATCACTGCTGTTTAACAGGTCTGAACCTCCGGATTTAGTTTCCTCTCTGTTACTGTACGTCTACATGTGAGAGGGTTTACAGACAGGTATGTGGCCTTTAAATGAATTTTGGCAGACGTCAATTTTAAGAGTTCCCATCATAAGTCTGAACACTTCATCAAATGGATATTATAGCCTTGTTTTCAGTAATGAACACAGAGGCTCCAACTTCTGTGTTTTCAGTGAGGAAATGTGTCGAGTACACAGAAAAAGGTGAATCTGAAAATATGGTGACTTTTCACAAAGTTAAAACATTTTTCTTTTACTTTAACTTTTAATGTCCTTCCGTGGTTAGATGTAGGGGAGTATGGCTGAGATCTTGCAGCTGTTTGGATGTTTGCAAAATTATAGGTGCTAGGAGGAATGTATTTACTGCAATTATCATTTGTTCACTTGCAAGCCATGAAAGAGCCATAATATTTTTCACAGTTAGCTGTGTGACAGAGTTATTAGGTTTTTCTTGAGGACAAAGAGTATTTAGGGCACATTGTTGGAGACTGCAACATTTGCAGGAAATGGATTTTCTAGCAGTAATATTTTCCAGCCTGCACACACTCCGTTTAGGAGCCCGTCTCTTAGTTCACGGTCAGTCTCAGTCCCATCTTTTCAGATGAAGAACTTTTCAGAAAAGCGACAGAAAAGGCACCATTAAGGCTGATGTGAATTATGCAGTGAGTCAGATTAAGATAAAAAACCACACAGTTTATCGAGGTGACTAGATATTTTCATGTTGAACATATAATTAATACGGTGTGGCTTGTCAGGTGTAGGAAGATAAATTCATATTTCCTGTAAGCTCTGTGTCCCCTGATTTTGCATGAAGCTTTTTCCATGACCTGAGCAGGAATAATGATCTTTTGTATCGGAGCTTCAGTACTCAGATTGTGGTGCTTTGACCTCAACGCCATTGTTCTTTAAAAATCAATGCGTTGCACAAAAACGGCACAATCCAATGTGCTTGAAACTGAATGAGCATTTAAGGTAGATTGTTTGGCATCACCAGTAGCAAATCATGACTTTACTAAGTCAAAAAGCAAGCGTTAGAGGTACAACCTTGGATTAAGGCTTGTTACAGAGAATAGTTTTTTCCTCTATTTATCTGAAAAATACATTTAAAAGTTTCAGCAAGAGGCACGAGTCAAACCTTTCCATTAATACACTCTTAAAAACTGAGCATCTGCAAGATGAACTAATATTTTTTTCATTATGCATCGGTTTATTGTTTCATGTGTAACTCTGCTACACAGTAAATTCAACACAAATACCACAGTAAATCCACATAATCGGATTTTCTATTTAGAATAGAGGAGGTCTGTCAAATGTCCGGGTCTCTGTATCAGCCTTTGCACTGGATGGTTTCATATCTGATTGATTCATATCTAATATCAGAAATCCAGCTGATGCACTTCCAACCTGCCACAATAACAAAGACCAGCTTTAAACAGGGATGTCTCTGTAGCTGTACTGGTGGGAGCGAATTATCCTGTCATGATGTTTATATTGATGTTTTTATGTCATGATGTTTTTATGATGCTATATATAAACATGGTCATACTGTATGTATGAATGATAACCAGAAACATGAGTCTACTTAGATGAAATCCATGTAACTTTGCTGCTACATTTTGCAGATGAAACTGTAGATTTTAGACTAACAGCGTTCAACTTTCAAGTATTAATGAGATCAGTAGGGCTGACTCATGCAGTCAATTGATTTCACACAGTGGCCATGTTCCAGCAGTTAAATGGCATTTAGAGACTTCTCAGGAAGGTCATGCAGCTGTTCAGTCAATGTTTTATTGCATGTTATACCTTCACAAATCAATTTCACCCCTGGTTTGGGTTTAACTCCGGCTGAATTTAAAGGGGACACAATAAAGAAGAAAATAAAAAACTCTTTGTGCCTGGGATCATATATTTTGAGCAACTAAAGTCAATATTACCGAAGACAATACAAGTAAAAAAAACATTCAAATAATCAGAATAAAAGATCTTTGCCTGATCTCAAAGGATGAAGATGTCAGAGTAAAAGTCAAAGCTCTGTTGCTCTTGAGCGTTACTTTGTTGTTTAAAGTTTACTGAGGTAAGAAATTAGCCAACAGCAGCATGTTTAATGTTTTTTATCTAGACCTGGAAATTCTTTAAGTCAACTTACTTGGTTTAGTTTCCTGATAAAAGTTGAAAAGTAACATATCTACTTTGTTATTGTACCAACATCCCTTTACCAAGACAAAAAGTAGCTCATATATATGTGTATATATGGAGCTACATACGGAGTTTGTACATATGGCCTTTAAAAGAGTCTTTTAAAGCTCTTCCATTAAAAAGACAGAAACAATGCAGCTTTTGCTCATACTGAGGTTGAAAAACCCCAAACTAAACAAATCAGATCTAGGGTTCAGCACATGTAGGCAGTCAGCAGACTTCATGTAATCCGATGTAATGCTCAGAGCTGTTCTGCAGACCAAACTGCTGCAGGAGCCATAACAGCGTAACAGCAACATGGCCTCAACACAGAACACTACCACACGTCATGGTATTCCATGAACGTTCAGATTATTCTCGATTTCAAAAAGCATTTTTCCTTGTAATGTCCATCTCTATGAGATTGTGCTTGTGCCCTCTCCTCACAGTGTTTACATCACGCATATAAAACACAGGGGCAAGTTTTAACTAACCTCATTGTATCCGAGTTCCAGCTCGTCAGTGTTTTATCCGCCTGTCTATCATGGTAAGATTGTCCATTTGTCATTTCCTCTGTCGGTCTTTTATCATCCATCCATCTGTGAATGAACAAACCAGTATGCTAACATCATTTGTGACACACACACACACACAAGCAAGACTTGTACGCTGCATCAGCATCTGCAGGTTGCAGCCAGAGCTCAGTAAGTGAGGTCTGGACTGTACTAAAGCTGACACAACTGACTTAATAAGCTCACATAAACACAGACACACAACCTGCATGGACGCATAAACACAGATAAACCCCTGCAGAGCGGTTACAGTAAACTAACCCACAACTCCCCACACACACAAGGACTGATCTGTCAAATCAGTTTAAGGTTTCACCCACTTGACCTCCTGCTTCCTGTTACCAATACTATTCATTTTAGCATTAGTAATAATTGTGCTTTTCCTGCAGCGCCTGAAGGACCTGAAGCAGAGGGAGTTCTACAGAGCGCTGGCCTGCAGGAGGCAGAGGAGGCGCAGGGAGGAGAAGAAAGAAGAGAAAGTGCTGAGGAGACTCCATCAGCACGATGAAAGGACGGCAGGAGAATGGTAGGTAACATCCATCACGTAACACACAAGTTACGCTCGTATACAACCACAAGTTTTACAGCTTTAAATCTGATATTTACTGATATTTTACTTTGCAAATTCATGCTTTTAAACTTGCGATAATACATTTATAGACGCTTATCGTCTGACCGTGTAGCTCTAACCACAAACAGTCCATTAATGGAGATATAAGGCGTGCAAAATTTATTGTTTTGCCGCATTTTCTCTTTTCCACTCAGTGCCATTTCCAGCAGCATCAGCAGGGAACTGTTAAAAAAACATCTGATAAGCCCTTAAAATGCAGCCTGCTCAGCATGAAACAGCAGACAGAAAAAGGTTAGGAGACTAAATGTTCACAGTGAATGTTTGCTTTTAAAATCAGGAGGAGGAGAAGTCCACAAAATAAGCAGGTGAGGGTTGGATTAGCATCCATCACCCCTCCATCCATGCTGATACTGTTTGGTATGTGACAGGGAGGTATTTAGGCATAGGCAAGTGTTTGCAAATCAATTAAAACAGCTTGAGTCTCAGCAGGGGACGAGCAGGATCAGTGTCATTAATGATGGTTTTGTGCCATTCAGGTGACAGTAAACCACAACAGAGTTACAGGCTCAATCAGAAGAGTCTGAAACTGAGGCAGATAAATGGAATTCAGCCATTATTAGCAGTACTAATAGCAAACCAGAGGGCTACTGATTGTTAAGGGTCAACATCAGGGCTCCCAGGAAACTCTCCTATTCTACTCCCAACAGGAAATTTCAGGTAAACCCTGAACTTACAAAAAGTGTAAAAAAATTTGTGGGGAAAAAAAGTACATGATTTTCACATGTTTTGAGTATTAATTAAAACAGCTTTTGCCATCATCCTTTAAAACTCCAAACAATTCTGCTTTTTTTGGTCCACCTGGGTTTGTTTTATTGCTCTTCGAGCCTTAAACACAGCCAAAACTCAAAGTTTTTTTTTTCAGGATGGCCTCATTTGTCAGATTAAGAGGCTAAAATGATATAAAAGGAATGTGTCAATAGATACAGCACCATAAAAGCTACAAATTCCACCATGAGGATTTGGCATCATTCTGCATCATAGAGGAGCATTAGTTGAGTTATTTTCAGACACACTGAATTGTCTGATCTTTGGCTGCTGCATCAATTAAAGCTGTCTGATTGGTGGAAAGTTTGAGAGGAAGTTGCTTCATCATAATTTCAAGTCAAGTCAAAACAGAGATCTCTTTGCAACATAGCAGCAACAGTGATCTTTTATTATTATGATTGTTATTAATATCAGATTTCTATTTTATTTATTACAAAGATGTGAAATAATGGTGTTATCAGGATCTCTCGTTGTGGATTTACCATGTAGTTTCCAAATAAACACTACATTTTGTGGCTAGATTGTAAATCTCCTAGATGGGATACAAATACATGGAAAGCTTCCATAAATCACTGAAAGCTATTTATCATTATTTACTCCACAGAGTTACACACTACCATTCCTGAGAAACTGTTGACAAAGCAAGCGATAGCACTCAAGGGTCCCAGTGATCTAGCAGAGTTTTTACAGTTAAATAAAGCATATACTTTTTTCTTTTAAATTAGATTGTTCAATTTTATTTTACTTTTTTTCAAATGTACTTTTTATCCTATATACATATTTAATCTATTTACTCATTTACATTTTCATTACAACTAACAAATTATAAAGGATCAACAAAAAAACACACATTTAATCAGAGTATTGATCATAGTAGCTTTTCTGTAGAAGTAGAAGTACATTCATGTACACAACCAGATTTCTGAAATAATCCTGTCAACCTGAACTAGGTAACTACCTTTTTAATACAAACTGAAGTCAGATCTATCAAATAAAAAATATTCGAAAGATAACAGCTATAATCCTTTTTTTATTTTCTCAAATACCCCATTGAGTCCTTCAAAATACCTCGAATTCCTCCAGTGGAGAAACTGTTCGCCGGTGGATGTTTTATTAAACATCCATGTCAAAGATACACAGGGGCATGTGGGCAGTGATGTTTTGGAGCAGATAGTAAGGGAGCAACAATGAGACTTTAGCTGTTTGTATAAAGTTTGTTAAACAAGTCTTTCCGACGAAATACCTGGCATTTCTATCTTCACAGTTTTCTTAATAACCTGTGCAAGCTCCTGTGAAGCGCCTGATGTTTGCCTTCTTCAAACCACGATTCCCAGAAGTCTCCCAGTTTTAGCTGCATCACAAATTGGGCATTTGAGAGCAATGAGAGGTTGTGAATCATAAAAAATAAACATAACAAGTCCACCTCCTATCGTCTTCTCATGCAGTTTTCCTTGTCTGCTGGAAAAAATCCTCGTTAGCTAAGAGGGCATACGTGGAGGAAATAATCAAATCCTAAATGCATCAAGAGATGGACATGGAAGATTCAGAATCGATTCACAAATGTCAAAAACTATTTTTTCTAAATGTTAATTGATAGCGTGATGTTGGTGTAACACAAATGTGAAGAACTCAGAACCACCTGGGCAGCCTATTAACGTGCAAAATACGGCTGAAAGAGAAAGCTGACGAGTATTCAGCATTATGAAGTTGAACTGAAACATTTTGGACAACATGAAGATGAGAAACTCAGACTGGAGGTAGGGAAGATGAAGACACTTGGCAGATGCAGCAAGTAATGCCAAAGCTGCAATCTAATTTGGACAGGAGGAAGCAAATTAAGTCTACTAACACTACGATGTGCACTTTGGAGGCGAGATACAACGCCCCGTATCGCAGATATTTTACTGACACAGTGATCCTGACAATCTGCAGTGATTCTCATACTGAACAATACAGCTACATTAATTTACTGCAAGACTGCTGCTACTGATGCACCTTTCTTTTCCTCTCAGTTCTTTTTCAATTCTGGAAGTTGGTAATTACTACTTATCGGTTGTTAGAAATATGCAGTGTTTAAATAACTGAGTATCATATATTTAGGAAAAGAAGAAAAAAGAAGCATCATGATGCATCAATAATTGTTTTATAATCTCATCAAAGCCCTCTGAATCATAATCAAATCAAATCATGACGTTCCTGGAGACTTCCACCCACCAATACATGGCATACGGAGGGAAAGACAACCACACTGCAACCACATTTCACTGTTTGTAATGAAACTACATCTACAAGCAACTGCAAAAATGACCATGACAACAATCTCAAAGACCATGTGTGGCGAACAATCTCCAACCAGCTGGATTTGATGAATTGATTACAGCATCTTAAGCCTGCACTGCACAGCTGTGCGTTCACGGTGCAGCTTCGGCTCCTGGGCTAAACAGTGAAACTCAGTAAAGTTCTCCTCTTTTTTCTCCAAGTGGATACAGCCAGTGCATCCTCCTTCTCTTTTTGCATCACACTGGTTGTCACAGACAAACATCTGACAAAACTCTGAACTGTTTGCAATTTTATGCCGTTTATTCGCATCAGTGGCCTTTATTGTCTAATGTCTAATGGTGGTACAGTAGACTGGATCCTGCATGTCACCATTGGACCTAGGATCTGATTCGGCCTAATCTACATCCAAAAAGGATGGATATGTCTTTACTTGTCATTCTAATGCCTTCCTACCCAAAATAAATCTGGTTACAGGCTATATTTCTCCACATTTTTACATTTGAAAAGGCCCATTTATGCTCTACACCAAAGACGGATGTGTCAGTGCCACCCTGGCCACCTTTCTAGCTCCGCCCCTGCACACTATTTGCCACTGATTTGGGTCTATCCTGTAAAAAAACACAAAATGCACTTAGAGTCACATAAATACCAAAAACAACCATAAAAAGAGGTCATTCAAAAAGACCATAATGAGAAGTGACATATCCTATTTTTATGGAAAGCTTTTCACACGCCGGCACTCAGAGCTCTGATGCCTCATCTTTCATTCATTCATTACATCTGTTTCACCCACCACGTCCTATCAAAATCTGTTAGTGTTCCTGAACAAAATCTATATACAATTTTTTTTGTCCAGCTTCAGTGCAAATAATCATCAGATTGCAGAACATCCCTCAGAGGGAAAACCCTGCAATGTTTATGTTTTCTTCACTGTGTATGCCTGTTGCTGGAAAAATCTACATATCTAAGCGTGTATGTTTACGTGCTGGTGGGAAGCTCTGACATCTGGGACTCTCGAGTGGGCTGCCAAGCAGTGTCGCGCTCACGTGCTGTTTCTCCTCAAAAAACAAACTAAATCCAGTCAGACAAATCATAAACAAACAGAGAGGTCCGGGAACACATGACATGGATTTGGCTGCTCCTCCTGAAAACTTGTGAAGAGGGGGATTTATCTGGCAAGCGGCCACACAGAGAATTAGCCTGTTTGTTAACGTATACCATAAGAACAATTTGAGCCCAAAGCTGCAAGTCACAACCAGAAAACGCCCACACTAAGAGCATAGATCTCTGCCAGAAAATAGTCCCTGAAGGCACGATCAAACATCCAAAGCTATTAAGTGTATGCATGAAAGTTTTTTCTAAACACTTCAAAAAAGTTTGGGACGCTGTGACATGTAAATAAAAACTGAATGCCATGATGTCTTATTGGGAGAAAAAGACCAAAAAAAACTTATTTTTTGCTCATTTTGGATTTGATCCCAGTCACATTATAAAGAAAGCTAAGGCAGGGGCACGCTTACCTCGTTGTTGCATCACTTTCTCTTTCTAACATCTCTGGATGTGTTCAGTAACTTTGGAGACAAACTCTTGTGTTTGCCTGATAAAGGCTTTCAGTTCCTCAGCAGTTCCTTTGTTCGCCAACACAATGTCCTATCCCGCTTTTAACTGTGCTGATAACACAGTGGAGGATAACACATGGTCCATAGCTATGATGCAGCATCTGTGAAAGAGTTTCAGATTTTTCACCAGACTGGAGAAATTTGTGTTTAACTTCACTTCATCTTCAACCAGATCAGGACTAAAGAAAGTGTCATCAAGTCTGGATCTTCTTTCACTGCATGGCAGGTTTAACATGCATCTGCGGTGGAACCGCGCTCATTGAGTGCTTTTAGTAAAATAACAAGAATATTTCTCTCCAAAAACCCCAAAACTTTTCTACGATCGCTGTTCAAGCCTGTAAATTGCAAGACCCTATACAGCCAAAAGTAATGGGATGTGTGAGACATCCCAGTCTTAATCTGCAGGGTTGGCTGCAGCTGTAAGAGCTCCGGCTCGCCAGAGAGTTTATGGGCTTTTTGGACCGTTCTTCCAGAAGCACATTTGTGAGGTCAGGCCTGATGCTGGACAAGAGGGCCTGGTTGAGATCCTTTCTAATTCATCCCTAGGTATTCAGGCACTTCCTGCACACCAAAGTCAGTCATCCATGTTTTTATGGAGTTTTCTTGGAAAACCAAAATTCAGTGATTCAGAGCAGTGTCTCAAAACCTTTAGCAAAATAAAGAGCAGCGACGTGTCCTTAGTCTGTTGTTTTGAGTTGTGTCAATGTGACCTGACAGGAGCGCAATCCATGAATAATAAAATATGTAACTCTTTTTCAGGCTTATAAACTATAAAAGCCTCTATTTTGAACTCCCTAAAACAGTAAAGTGGAAAATGTGTGGGACTGAAACCTTGGTTTCTTCTGTGGGATTTAAAGCATTTCTAGTCAAATCATCCGTGTCAAATGTCCACATTGTCACGTAACGAGATGTTTGCAGATGTAGTATAGACGTAAAATATTGTCACCAAAGTCAGAGATCATGAAGAGTTAAAAGTCCATGTCAACACATCATGAAACCAAACTGTCCTTTCTTTCAGTTTGAAGTTAGAGAAACTATGAACCCCATTAACTAACTCAAATAAACAAAATGAATGTTAGGGGAAAACATAGACTATTAACTATGCGTAATGTGATTATCCTGTAATTATCATAGCTGCCACACATATGTTTGTTTGAAGCATCACTTGTGCATGTCCTCAGAAATGAATGTTAGGCGTTTGCAAACTGCAATATACAAGCAACCACTAGGAGCAGTGCTGAGGCCAAATTAGCCAAAAGCAAGGCCCAAGGATAGGAAGCAGTAAGAATGATGCAAAGTTTGTTTTTAGGAACTTATATACCATCTAAGACTCTGCTGCTGTTTTTTTTTTTCCTGCCCTGATCTCAAAATGAATCAAACACTAGCCTCCACTAAAGTTACCAAGTTAACTGTTTTGCTTACAAAGCTAGGTTGTCCGATTGTCCAGGAAAGGGACCATATGGTGAAGCCGGAGCCACAGTATAACAATCCCAACCAACAACACAGCTGTACAACATTACCGGAGAAGATATTAAGATGACATTTAATAAGGTGCTTTATCTTCGGACAGATGGACTGGTCATGTGTTATTATGTGTCAGTCAGATTTATGGGAACTTGACAGTTACAACTGGTGTAATAAGGAGCTGAGAGGAGGCTGCACAGCTGTCCATGTTCCAGACAGAACACTGACACGAGGTGAATTTAACTACTTCTGTGAAGTAGTAGCTGTCACTGCAAGCTATATGAGCTCAGAGTATTGTAGCAATCCGGAGCAGATATCCATTTAAACTGGAAAAATGATGTTTGTTTCAAATCTGTCCAAAGCTCAATGTAGGAAGAAGAGACGGTGCAAGAAGTTGATGAGGTTCTGTAATGAGATGAGGTCAAATTTTCATTAATCTGTTAGTTTCAAGTCATTTTTTTTACATATTACATTTTGTTCTTGTGCAAATAATTATAATCGCTTCATCTACTGACTGACATATTTGTTTCACAGTATTGTTCATGAGTAAAAAATAAACTGAGATCACTAACTAGCTCCTTGGAGATGCGGAGTGTTGGCACAGCAACCCATAAAATCTATCTAGCACTTAATTGGGATTTTCAGCATGCCTATGAAGAATTTCTGACCGACCACACTGTGGGCTGAATCCACTCTCTGCACACGGTCTTGGATCAGTATCGACTGTCATTGCCATTTTCAGATTTGCAACAATGCAGTTTGGCTGCCGGCGCAAAGAGAGAGAGAGAGGAGAAGCGTGTCCAAATTGATTTTCAGCTGGATTTCAGCTCTTGTCCTCCCCAACACTCGTCTCCTTGTTTCTTCTCAATTTGTTTCCTTCACTCAATTCTACTTCGACTTCTTTTATCCTCTCATTTTTGCTTATTTACTCTCATTTTCTCTTGTAATGACTTTTCTTTAACTTGTCCTTTTATGTTTCTCCTTGAAGCTTTTATGTCTTCTCTTCTCTTCCCCTTCCTCCACCTGCTCCCTTGTATTTCTTTATTTCCACTCTCATTTCTTCTTTTATAGATGTCTTAACTTTTTATCTTTTTCGCCCACCCCTCCTTTCCCCAGCGCTCCGGGCTCTGGCCCCATGTTCCGGTCTACCACCGTGGCGGTCGACCCGGCCAATCAATCCCGACCAGACTTTGAGCGGAAGTGGGCTGATATCCACCCGGGCAGCGCTTCACTGGGAACAAGTAAGAGCTCTTATCCACTTAAAAGGCCTGTGCTGGGCGGCTTAAATAGTTTATGAGTGAGTGTTTGGTTTTGGTGATGAGGATATCGCTCTTGATTCTGAGGGATTAAATGGAGTGGTCTGCAGCAAAAAATACTGAAATATCCCTGTCGACAGCAGACGCTGAGACAAAAGAGAACATGTGGAAGTAGTACTACGCAGGAAACAAAACACGAGGAACATGTCCGGGGCAGATTTATGCTGAATGAAATAATGATGTGAGTCAGTGAGAGCAGCTTTCTCACAGCAGCATTTCACGCCAAAAACCATGGTTTCCACTGCAGAAACTAGCAACAGGAAGTTGCTGTGATAAATAAGCGTGGAGGTTTGGCATACAGTTCGGCTACTGGCCAAATGTAAACCATCTCTGAGTTTTTGGGCTATATAAAATCACTTATGAGACGCGCACACCTCATAAACTTCATTTAAAAAGGTGTGACCTTAGAGAAACATTAGTTTTAAAGTGAATTAATCTGAATGTAAAATAAAAGCAAAGGGAAAAAACTTGTCTTGTGCTGGTCTTAAACATGCTGTTGCTTCAGGTGAACAATAGAAAATTAACTATGTTCATGACCGGAAGCCTTGAAATGCTAAAACTTCACTTCCAAAAGAAATGCATTGTGTTTCTGGGTGATAAAAACATCTTTAAATTAGGGTTTTAAAAAGTTTCCAGCATAAATGACTGATTCCTAATGCATGAATTTATTAACAAATATTTCATTCATTTTTAAAAATATATTCAAAATCCAATTTTTTAAAAGAAGTTTAACAAATTTAACAAAAAATAAATAAATTTTTATTTATCTTAAAACTCAAAGTAAATATAGGGAGAAAACATCTGGAAATTAATTTTTTTTAAAAAGAAAACGACTGGAATTAAGTTAAATTATAAATTAAATAAATAAATAATTAGAAATAAAGATAAATAATACATTTAACACAGAACAAACACATAAATAAGACTGATGAAAGATAAATAAAAATGAATTGGTTTGATAAAAAGAAATAAAATGAAGGCTACACAGGATGATAATATAATCCCTCCGACTGGCCTCGATGTCCCATGCAGGAGGAGCTGAGAGGAGATAAAGACACTTTTATTACATTTGTTTGGTTTTGTTTAAGGTTGTTTTAAATGATTATAAATTTCATCACATTATGTATTATCCTTAAAACTAGACTAAATTTGATTTCTGTATTATCATATCAAATCAGTCTGTTCAGTCATCTAAACCACCTGAGGCCAATAACATGGTTGATTTTGTCATGACTGCTGGGAAACCTTGGCTTCCAGCATTCAAATGGATATTACTTTCATCCCTATAAAAGGATCACAATAAAGGTGGCCCAAGGTGTGGGCTTGGCAACAATCGCACCCACTGAGATCAAACCCAAGAACAAAGAGGATCGAAAGCATCCGCTGCCAACTTCTGGTGTCAGACATGACAGGACATTTTGTGGTCGTGACCTGACGGGTCAGAGCTGTTCAGTGGCTGATCGATGTCCATCTGCAACAGTACGCGATATAGTAGAAACACTCAGGATCCTCCAAAATGAAGCTGATGGTTGAATAGACATCCTTCAAGATGAGAGGACTGCTGCACTGAAATATAATGTAAATAATGCATATCTATAAAAGTAAGCTTTTCTGTGGGTAAAGAGTGAGTTATTTCCAGTCAAATCTGTCATTCAGATGGATTTTTATCTGAAGCAAGAGTTTATATTAGATCCCTTTGGTCCATCTCTCTTGTGGATTTGAGTGCAAGACAGATGCATTTTTTAAAAGCTCAGAAAGCACAACATGAAATTTGGCAGCAGAGGTCTCATGGTTTCAAAGAAACAATCAATTGTCACCCTGTGTGTGCAGAAAACATGTCACTCGCTCTTTCTGGAAAGTTTTCTCATTTAAAAGTTGAAACCGATGGAAAAGTTCGACAGCTCCATTTAAATTCACCCCTGTCTGGGTACTAAATGCATTTTCACGTTGAGAACAGGAGGAGTAATAATTCATTTCAAGGCTTCTCCTCTAAAAATTCAAATATTTAACAAATGTAGTTTGAGAATGTGGCACTTTACGAATCGCTTTTAGAGATTTCTGTCCTTTAAAACCTTACCTCGGAAATAAATGTTGAAATCATTAATTAAAGTGAGGTACAGACAAATGAGTGTCTGACAGCATTTTGTGCTCCGAAACAGCAACAAGACTGCAAGCTACATGTTAGAATGAAACCTTTCATCTCTTATTTTTCATTTATGCAGGAGACAATTTAACTGTGGGCTTATGTTTCTCTTAAGTCCATCCTACACCCATAAATCACAGTCAGATGTATTAAAATCAAACAAAAGAGTAATGGTGAGGAGCCAAAGCAGGGGATAAAAACATCCTGTATAGGAATGTTGAAGATGAATGTCGCTCTACACGCATCCCTTCCCACTGTGTTCTTTACCGTCAGGTTATGCAGATAATCCTGTTATATTTTGCGTGTAAATGTAAATATCGTCAGCTGAACTAATCCTTTCTTCTCTGCCCTTCATCTAGAGTCTCAGAGCCAGCTGATCCAGCCCTTCCTGCCTCTGGACCCTGCGCTGGAAAGCAGACTCCTGAGTAGTACGAAGTGGGCGTACGGCCGAATGGATGCCAACAACGCTGCAAGTGTTCCTGCTGAGTCCTGCATCCTCAACAAGACCCGTGTGGGCTGCGATCCCCTCACGGCCAAACACACCATCAACCCTGATAATAACGCCATGCACTTCCATGAGAACACTTGGGCTAATAATTATTCAAGTGACCCCATAACTCCCAGTGACATCCTGACAAATGCAGCTAGCGCCACCACTAACGGTGCAGCGATGGCGAGCACCTGCAAGAGCCCCTCTACCACCACCAACAGCACCACCATCAGAGCCCCGCCTACTGTCTCAGACGTCCGTTATGTCCCCAGCAGAGTCCGACCTGTCTCCTTCTCGCTGCCTAAGAGGAGCTGCGTCCTCCTGCACCAATCGGCCGCCGTCTTCTTCCAAGCCGACTTGTCGAGAAAGCACGATGGCATGACGGTGCAAGAAAGAGGCAAAAACCTGGGAGATCAGCGGCTGAAATCTCCAGTATCTGCAGACACGGATGCTGTACATGGAGATCACTGGGATACTGGAATCCAGCACAGCACAGACAGTAAATCTGCAATCCGGCAATCTGAATGTGCTGAGAAAGGACCTGCGGGACTCTGTGGGACCGAAGCCCAGTCTTCTTCATGTAGTCCCAACGTGACTGGAGCCGAGAACTCGATCATCGGTTGGAGTGGAGCCCAGCTCTCCTTATGTAAGGACAATGGGACTGGAGGTGGTGGTGAAAGTGGGATTGGATCTCATCTTTATTTAAACAGTGCCGTACCAGGACAGATTTGTGACAGTGTGAGCGCAGACTCAGGACGCCGAGGCAGTGAGGCTGAAGCATGTGATGGTGCAGGCAATCAGGAAGACTTTAACCCATCCAAAGAAGTGAAAGATCTGCAGCGCCTGGTTACAAATGAGCCTATCAAGTCTGCTTCCTGTGTTTTAAATGAGCCCAAAGAGTCTTTGAGTGAAACAAAACCCACAGAATCAAACTCCCCCCCATCAAACTGGGATAAAACACCAACTTCTGTCTCTCTAAATCGTCCCAAAGAGCCTTTCTGTCCCATCCTGAGCCGAGACGGAAGCAGAGTGCTTCTGTGGCCGACGGAGATGGTCAGCTACACCAAGACTTCCCCCTCCATCTCCTTCAGCGTCAATCCTTTACTGTACGACTTCAGAGCCCATAACAAGGCCAAGGAAGGGGGTGCAGAAAAGAAAGGGGGGCCGGAGGAAGGGAGGGAGAGAATAAAGCCATCTGTGATCAAACAAGCCGACTGCCAACAGAGGCAGGAAGATACGGAGGGAGGAAGGGAGGTTAAGATAGATGAAAGGGAAGAAGAGGATGAAGGAGGACAGGCAGGAAATCCTGTGGAAGTTTCGGACCGTTGTAGCGGTTCGCTGGATCGCTCCGGCTGCCACGATGAAAGCGCTTCAAAATTTGTTCCCGTTGCGCCAGGATGCAACCATGCACCAAAGCTGGGCCTTCAAAAAACCGGGGGGAGGCGGAGGAGGAGGAGGAGGGGAGGGGTGAGGAGAGGGGTGCGAAAGAGAGGGAGGAGAAAAAGAAGAGCAGAGACCGAGAGAAAAGACTCAGAGAGGAGAAGGGGGATAATAAGTGCTCTTTGTTTGAATCAGATGTTTGAAGGGAGAGGAGAGGACAGGTGGAAAAGGGAGGCCGAAGCGAAGGAGGAGAAAAGAGAAAAAGAGTTATTAAGTAAACTCGCTGCAAGTCGGCTGGCGGGAGGGAGAGAAAAGAGGATGAGGGGAGAGGAGGGAAGGATAAGAGGAGATCAGGCAGAGCGAGAGAGGGCAGGTAGAAATGACGAGAAGGGGGGAGAGCTATTAAGTAATCTTCCTGTGAATCGGTGTAATCGGTGTAACCAGCTGTGTCTGCAGGTGAAAAGGGAGGCCAGCCAGCATCAATCCCAGCAATCAGCCTCTGGGAGGGGCCAGGGGCTCGGAAAGCTCCTCTGCAGGAGTGCAGCATTCAGCGCCGTGATTAGCCCCGTCCCAGAGTCTGTTATAGAGATGCCATGCTGTCCTGCAA
The DNA here is from genome assembly GCA_036024015.1 of Craterocephalus amniculus. Lineage (NCBI taxonomy): Eukaryota > Metazoa > Chordata > Actinopteri > Atheriniformes > Atherinidae > Craterocephalus > Craterocephalus amniculus. The sequence goes on from JAVQJG010013186.1 coordinate 17,072, forward strand.
TTACAGCCGACCCCGCTGAGAGCGACAGGGGGACGGGGACGAGACACAAAAATACGCAGGCGGGGAAGGAGGAATGGAGGGGAGACGAGGAGCAAAGGAATCCGAGGAAGGCCGAGATAAGAGCCGCTCAGGACGCCCAGGAAAACATTTGTAATCTGCCGATTAGCGGCGTTTCATTCCCCTGTCGGGACGCAGCACGCAAGGAGGAAATTTGTCTCGGTCCTAAACCCGACAAGGAAACAGCGTGCGATCCAGAGATTAGCCCCGTCCCCGGTTTCTTTAGAGGAACAGCGTGTAGTCAGAGACAAACAATACCTGCAGGACACGGCGTCGCTGTGATAGCCCAGACCTCACACTGGTCTGCAGGACGGACAGAGACAGAGCAGAGAATGAGGTCCGCTCGCTCAGACGCCACCCTCCCCGCCGACGCAATTTCTAAGACGGCCAGCAAGAGGAAGGGGGTATCGCCGGAGGCAGCCACGCCAAGGAAGCGGAGGAGGAGAGGAAGGAGACGGGCGAGGAGAGCCACCAGCGACCTGACGCAGACACCGGAAAGACTCGCTGGTGTGACCTCTGACCCCTGCACCGCTGAGACCAGCTGCATTCAAGACCCCGATGAGATGTGTTCGGATGACAGCGACGCTCCAACAGCTGACTGTTGCTCTTTTTGCACAACAAAACACCCCGAGTGCCACATCGCAAACACGGGGGAGGGAACACCGGGCTGTATACTCCATGCGTACCGCCGCTGTGATGCCGGCGAAGGAGGCGAAGGCAGCAGCAGCGCCGCTAACGGCTGCAGGCGGGTCAGCTTCCATCCTTCCACACGCTTAGAAACAGTGAGCGACTGTCACGCCCGGAACGCCCAAACGGAGCGCAGAGAGGGCGACCCAACGCTGAGCCAGGGAGATGAACAAAGCGATTCTGCCACCAGCAGTGATTCGAACCACAATCCTTGCTGCGTAAACGTGGCCGATCAGAGAAACAAACCTCTGCTGGACACGCCGGTAGAAGCTGAGCAGCGTCTGAGTACGAACAATCGCTCAGACAACCCGAAATCTGCACCAGCTTACATTATCCACGACTCTGCCAACACGGACGACAGACGTAAGAGAAATGAGCGGATCGAGGAGGATGAGAAGGAACCGCAGTGCCACATCCCACAGAAAAACGCACTCTCTGATTCAGGAAGTGATTGTGGAAGCTGCAGGGGTGAGGCGAGAGGCGGAAGCGGCGACGGTCGGTGTGACGGCTCTAACAGTAATCCTGATTGTGATCGCTGTGGCAACGCTGTTAATACGGGCAGAAATCAAGGAGAGCAGGTTGTGCTTTCACAGGAGCAGAGGGGGGATGGGAAACAGACAAACGTGGAGAAACAGCTAGAGTGGAAAAGTATGAAGGAGAAGCAGGAGGAGTGGGAGAAGGAGTGGGTGAGGAGGAAGGAAAGGGAGAAGGAGAGAGAGAGAAGGAAGGAGATGGAATTTGAGCATCTCTTTCCAGACAAGAGGCAGTGCTTTCCTCGTCACCTCCCCCCACACTGTATCCCTCTCCCCGCTCCTCTCCTCCTCCAGCCGCAGCTCCCCTCTTCCTCCTCCGCCTCCTTCTCCTTCCATCACACCATCATCCAACATAACCTCTCCCTCCTCCCTCCTCCATCACACCTGCCCGTCTCCTCCTACCCTCACTTCCTTCCCTCTTTTTCCCATCACCTCTCTCCTCTCGCTCTCAATCCACCTCCTGCTCCTGCACCACCTCCTCTTCCTCCCCCTTTCTACACCTCTCCCATCTCCTTCCTAGACGCTCCTGGTCCTTTTCCCCTAGCTGCAGCGTTTCATCCCGTACAGAGTCACCATCCGTCTCTGTACCCTCCCCCTCCTCCACATCCGCCCGTCGTGCCCTTACAGGTGTTGTTCTGAAAACTTCAAAAAATAAAAGTACTCATCAAAAGGTAAAATCTCCCACTTTCCACGCAAAATTGCATGTCAGCGCCTGCATGCTGCAGCCAGGATGACGAGCAAATGATGCCAATTTTGGAAGCATTTAAATAGGAGAAGGAAACCGATCGTTCTTTAAGCCGAACCCACGGCGACCTCGGCAATGATTCACACATCTGAGAAGGAAAAAAAAAAAAAAGAAATGAGCACTAATTATCCTCATCAGCCACAATCCCGCTCTAAATGAGCCTCAGGTGTGCCGCCAGCGGGATCGTGCTGGGGATACACAGCTGGGCTCGCTTCCCTCGGCAGAAATCAGTCAAAGCTTCTGTTTTGCATTTTAAACCGGTGATTTGCTTGCAAGGCGTGGTGGAAATTTTGTGACATTAAAAGAAGTGGGGGGAAAAAAAAAATCACCCTGGTACACTTTCAAACATCTTCACTCTGCGATAATAAACAGAGGCTGTTTGTCTTGCTGGAATTTACATTTTTCCCTTGAGAGCTTCAACTTCAGTGGGTGATTATCTACATCACACATTTCAACAGCGGCAGATGTGCAAATATCACAGGAATCTGGCCAGCAACACCGCTGGAAGTTACAGCTGAATAAAATATAAGGGTAAGAGGAAACTTAGCTTATTTAACACATTAATGCTTATTCACAAGTCTTGAGGAATCATGCTCTAATCAGCTCGCTTGAAGCCAATCGGGTTGGGCGAGGTTAAAAAAGTAGGAATTTACCATGCAAATGTGGGCTGCTCCTCATCTCTGCTGAAAGCTAAAAGCTTGAGGATAAATTAGCTACTACTTCCACAGCATACCCAAATATCTGAAGGGTCCATCTGCAGCTCTGTGGGGGATGCTGACGCCACCGTTTAACGAGGAAAAAACATTGGATATAAAAGATCATATTTATGGTTCAAAGTTTCTATAAACTGTCCTCTTAAATATGTAAAATCAGTGACGGACGAAGTTATGATAGTAATAAGAAAACTTAATTTGAATCGTAGGCAGTAATTATTCAGAGCCATCTGCAAGAATTTCCGTGAAGCATTCTGGTTTTTCTGTGCATGAGCACATCCGAAATTTCAGCAAATCAAACCTGGGGGCCTCATTTATGAACAAGCTTTCATCTTCAGTACAAATCAAGTACAAAACAGAGTCTGAGTTTGGAAATTATCTTGCAACCCTGACAAACAGGACAGACTCACCACTGCCGGAGGTGATACTTTAGTTGTTTTTAGTGAAAAGAAATAGACCAATCACAGATGTGATCAGGTCATAGTGAACATTTTTCTCAGTATCGGTTAAATTAGTAGACTTCAAGTCAGAGCTGTTATACTTCAACAGTGTAAGAAAATTAGCACATGGACAATTAGCATAATAATACAGACCGGCATTAGCAAGTTTTGCTACTTATGTATCAACATGTCATCCAGTATACACTCAGCAGGTACTCTCATTGCATGAATGAAACTAATGCGACTCACTAACGTCACTAAGTTAGTGGTTAACCGAGGAATAATGAGACAAAACAGCATGTTTAGGTGAAGTAGGTGAAGAGCATGCTGCGTTCAGGGTCATTACGGAACAAAAGGCTGCGTTCAGTATCATTACAGAACAATCTCTGTCTGGGATTACATGCTCCTTTCAAGTTTTTTTGTTTCAGATTCTTATTGTGTTTAGCTGCCTTCTACAATGTCACATTTAGTGTTAGAGGAAAATTAAGTTTATTTTGTTTGAACTGTTTTTATTTTTGTCAAAATAGTTTTCTTTGAGAATAAAAGATCATGCTGCTCTTTGTAGTGTTGTAAAGAGTTTCTGGGACATTTTTATTTATAAAGAAAATTGTGTTTTTTATTCAAAAGAGAGAAGAAAATCCATGTTGCATTTATTCATCAACCATCTTTATAATAAAACACAAGTTAAGGAATAGCATGAAGAAAGGTTGTTTTTTCTTACTGCACTGAAGAGCAAGTGAGGTGTCAAGGATATAAAAGCAACTGATTTTAATAATGACTCGGTATCAGCAAGACTCAGTGTAAAATGACTCAAATTGGTGTCTGGAACAAAAGATCTTGATATCCCTGAACAAAACCATTTTATTTAACAGCTGGATACTGTGGCTTCTACTCTGTAATGCACACTACAAAAAGAGGAATTAATGGAATTTTATTCACATCAAGAAAAGAAAAAAATGCAGAATAATGAACAAAAAAAAAGAGTTTTTCATGACAGCTTGAATTCTTTGAGGACTTTATAAATGAAAACTCCACCATTCACCAATCAGGTTGTCACTCAGTGAATGGATCAGCTTTGCAGGATGAAGCCTTTAAAAAGAAAAAAACTACCATAAATTACATCTGGATTGTGCTGGCGATAGGAAACGTTCAATATTTGTTTTGCCACAGAGTAACTTTTTGTAGAATAAAAACATTTTCATCCACACAAAACATACTTTTGATTAAAAGAGTCCAGTCCAAAGTACACTTGTGCATATACTAAAGTACAGACTGACATCTACCTGACACACAGTCCCACATCTATCATTTCAGAGTCTTTCTTCAGGAGTCAGAGGGAAGTTTCATTGGACCTGAATCAAACAGTAGATGTGGCATGATCTCTTTGCCAAATGATTGAGTCCATATCTGCATCACTTTCACCCGCTGCTAACTTTTTTGTCCAGTTAAGAAGTAAATTATGGTTTTTTCACCACTTTTGTGTTTACAAAACTAACTCCTGATACTTTATTTCTCTTTTACTAAATTATTTGTTGTGTATTTTCTATTCATTTTTTAGTCATAAAACATGTTATTTTCAGAGCAAGTTTACAAACACACCAAACCTCATTCAGACTGTCTAGAAGTTTAAAAACACAAGAACAAATTTAAAAGAAAGACTAAATCAGGCATTATTAAAAAGATTTAACTCCCTCGATGCCATTCAACATTTTCCCAAAAGTTTGCAATGAGCCATGCTGGTGAATTTTAAAGTTTTTCTGCAGCTCTTTCCAGCCAAAAGGTACAGCATATCTCCATATAATCCACAATTAAAAAAAAAACTGACTGGATGTAACCAAGTATTTTCCCATCATCTGAATTTATAAGCAAAACAAACAGTCATCCAGTCCCTTCTGTCTTTAATGCATCTTTGTTATCGGACAAACTCAGTAGTCTTCAGTATAGCTGAGCATCATCTGCATAGAACACGATGCATTTAAAGTTTTAGGAAAAAGTATTGGTCCAAGCACAAACCTTGAGGAACTCCATGATTAACTGTGGTGTGCAAAGAAGAGTCACTACATGATCTACATGGAAACTATCAGATAAATATGACCTAAACCAACCCTTTATGTGGTTCCTTTAATCTAAAATAACATATCAAAGCCTCTATAACACAATGTTCTGATCAGTCGTATCAAATGCAACACTGAGACCCACACTTATCTGCAAAATTATTCATGGCCTTCCATTAAAGAAAAACTAAAATTCTAAATAGTAATTCAAATTACTTAAGACTGAAAAAAGTAATGATAAATTTAAATTTGCTAAATTATAATATACTGAAATAAGGCATTTTTTAAATTTCATCTGAGGTGAAAAAACAAACAAAATGTTTGAGAATGAGAACCAATGAGAGCACTGTGCTGATTACCTGTAGACAGGTGCAGAAGTCTGATGCAGAGTTCAAGGAAACACTTGATTACCTTTAAAGTAGTCAGAGGATTGTTCAACAAAATATTAGCTTATGAGCAACATAACGCATTTTAATTTCTCATCTTATTTTTGTTTTAAAAAAATGATTTCTATTGACCCATAATTCAAAAACAATGTCCTGATTTTCATATAAATGTTTACTTATTATGACTTTTGTCAGTTTTAGCTCTTTTCAGTGCCAGATTTTTCCTTCTTTAATGGCAGGCTAACCATAAATCAGGTCCTGTAGATGCCTCTAGCTCAAAGGAACTCATGAAGTTATCACCGCTGAGAGCTGAATGAAGACATGACTCCACTCTTAGCCAGCCAGGCTACAGTGCTGAAAAAAAAAACCTTTATCAATGATGAATAATCAGCTGTTCCATCAGCGTGAGGAGCTTTCCAGTTTTCCTGCAGTCTATTTTAAAGCATCTCTGTCAACAACGTGTCCAACCCGTGTAGGAGTGAAGCCCTGGTGGCTGCCCTCCGCTCTACTGGCATTGAAGAAAATAATAATGAAACTGATTCCTGTAATTTGGTTCCAGCCCTCTCTGATACATTCCTCATGAAATTTCCTCTCATGAGCTGTGTAATCAAGTGATGCAGAGTTAAAGGTAATTAATGAAATTAAAACTACTTCATTAATCCCCCCGAGGGAAATCATCATGTGCAACAAGGTTTTTTCTTAATTAGAAAAATCATTAATCAGTCAATACAAAATGGTCAGATAAGACAAGGTTGAGAGAAAACACTCTATTAATGTTAAAAATGTAAAGCAAACGTAGTCTATAATAGGATTAAAGGCAACATTTACTCTTTTTCCAACAACTGGAGGAATGCTGAAGTCATCCACTGCAATGAATTCTGTGCTCTGCCTATAATGAGATTAAAAAGAAGAAGAAAAGTCAACATAAAGGCCAGTTGTCTGAATTCCGGTGGGAATTATGTAAAACGTAGGTTCAAGAACAAATGAAAAAACATTAATAAATGAGGCCCCTGAGTATTTCATGAGCTTATTAGTTGATCTACCACATATTGAGAGGCAGTTTAGAAACCAAATAGAAATTTAAAATTCATGCTGGTGTGACAGAAACACAAACATCATTGAATTGCAGCCACTCAGCAGTCTGACCTGACTACACAATGTTTATGTCCTAATTCCTTCCACTTTAATAATAACACAGTTTTCCTGCAAAAATAATAGCAGAGAGGCTGCCTGAAAACAAATGTCAGTGTTTTTTAAGATTTTACCCATTAGTTGATGGGAAAACTATAGTTATTCCCATTACTGCGTAATATTCATACAAACCCTGATGATCACTGCATGACTGTTGAGCAAAATGTGAAGTTTAGAAAGAGGCCCTTATTGATAAACTTCAGCGTCTGACCTTTACACTCAATATTTACTCTGTTGATTTTCTGCCACCTCGCTCAGATGTAGCGGGAGTAGAAATACCCTGTGATGGACAACTTTACATTTAGTGGCCCAGCTGTTTAGGCTGAAACGCAGAGTAATTGATTCAGCTCACCACTTGACTTCGACACTGCATCCCAGAGAGGCTGGGAGCGGCGATGAAATGCAGGAAAATGTGAGGATTTGATTGTCAGGTAATCATAAAACAGCCATTTATTGATTGCAGCTCCTTTCCTTCTGTTGCCAAGCAATTTTCCACTCTGTGCTCCGCAACAAAGCAACACAAGTGCAGTCGCATGCTGTCAGTCAAACGGAGGAAGTTAAGTGTTCCTTCCACTGTGAAAAAGTGTGCATCCACCCTTTTTTCTTTTTTTTCCCCTTAAGACATCATTTAAATGTTAATTATCTCCACTTTGTGTCGTACGTTGCTGAGGAGAATGAGCTGAACGGCAGAGGTAATGTCAGTAGAAGAGCAGAGTTTTCCACAGAGCTTTCCTTTTTGCTCCCTTGCATCCAAACATCTGCTATGATTGCGTGAAGCATCAGTCTTTGGGCCCTTCCAGCAGTTATAGATCTTTCCACTGCCCAGCAGCAATGACAAACATAGAAATAACAAACAACACAAACAAACAATAAAAAGCATTAAACTTTAAGCTATCAGGAGTTGTTGGGGGTAGAACATGATTTATATTCGGGACAAAATAAAGCTGACACTTTGCTGCTGTGGCTAGCTCTCACAGGTCATCATTAGGTAAACGCTGCATCCTCTCAACTAGTCTCCAGAGGAACGGACACCTCCCTGCAGACTACCTTAGGAAATGTAACGCCGCAAAACATCTTGCATCTCCCACTGCAAGAAAAGATGTCTGGTGTGAAGGAAAATTCTCATCCTGTTCCCAACCTTTTGTTCTCTTATTACTGTGATAAAACTGTGTACATTAGACAAGAATAAAAGCTGTTATTAGATGTATTTTTGTAGAAAATCCTCAGTTTAATGAGGCTGTTTTTCTATCATGTACTCTGATGCTATTTTAGCTGGTAAATGAACTCCACGCCCACTTAATTTGTCCTCTTGTTGAGATGTTGTACATACGTTCCTTACAGTTCATCAAGTAATGGGTTTAGATGCATTGTGCTAGAAATGTCTTGAGATCTGATAAACTAATATTCTGCTGTTTTTTTCCTCTTTATATGTTTGATCTAATTTCAGAAACTCATATGCACTCTCTCTGGAAATATAATAGATAAAGTGAACGCACTGAGAAAGTCAAATGAAAATAAATCTGTAGAACTTTTTATCAGACTGTCTTGTTTTCCTTGTCTGCTTTTCTTTCATAAAAAGTATTTTATGAGCAAACAAATCTGTGAATCGATACCTTTCCTTTAATTTCCCCTGCGTGTGAAATAACAGAGTTATAGAAGTTAAAGACAAAAGAGCAGCAAGCTCAGTCAGACGACATTTCAATCGGTTTTCAGCTAGAAAAAGAAAAAAAAGGGATTAATGATGCTGGTGAACTTGGAGAGTTCCCTCGGCTGATCAGATGCTTGCTTTGGGACTGACCTTGTGTGTGTGTGTGAGTGTGTGTGCCTTGAGGGAACTCAGACAGCTGTGACCATCATCTTTAATAACTAAAATAGCGTCAAAATTCAACATGTTCAACACCTGCGGCTGGGAGAGCATCTGTGTGTGGGTGTGTGTGTGTGTGTGTGTGTGCGTGTGACTGAAGCATGAAAGCGGCAAACGCAGTAAGTGTGACGACTCAAGTGCGCTTCATTAAAGAATCAACAGTTCTCAGCAGTTTTCTTCAGTGACCTTTAAAAACCAACAAAAAACCCTTCTGACATTAAAGCGTGAAGGTTTGGAAATTAGTCTCAGAAAGCGTGAGCTTTATTCTTTTGTTCTAATTTGACGTTTCACATTTTTCCGAGAGGTTGATGGATGTCTCAGCTCAGGAAGTCGCTTAATGGTGAATGAGTGCATAAACTCATCGGTGCATCAGCTGCGGAGGGGAATTGTCTGCTTCCGTGGCTTCAAACCGCACAAATCACTCAACAACTTGTTAAGAAAACCTCAGCGCGGCTGACTGTGAACATCAACGGGATAAAAGAGACAAAGCGCTTCAGAAACAAGTCCATTAACGAGTCACTGCGGCTGCTGTTACTCCCTTTAAGCTTCACCTCAGAGAAAATTTAATTAATAATTCATAATACAGTCATATTGTAACAACATTCATCTCCATGTTTGTATCAGAAACACTTAAAAATAAACTGAGAATCATCTTTAGGATCTAGAAGATGACAGAAAAATGTATATTACCTTTTTAGTAAAGCTTTCAATATCCTTTTAGTATTCATAATTGGTACTTTACCAACATCTATTTCTCCCTAAGACTCCTTTGTTAATGTCGTGTTAATTATTATTTTGTGATTGTGTTGTACCAATTAATTTAGTAATTACTCTTTAATACTTCCTATTTTATCTTATTTTTATTTAAGTTTCCCAGTGCAGCTGATGAGGGTAAGGACGGCACTTGCAGATAACATTACTTCATGTATGCTGGTGTGAGTGCTTTGTGGGTATAAGCATGGTCTAAAGTACAGGGGAGCCAAGGAGAGCTCAGTTCCCCTGAAAGGCAGAGAGGAAGTCCCCTGAAGATGCAATTTTAATTTAATATTGCATTTCAATGAACTGCATAACAGATGACGACAGTAACACTGGTTTTGGGTAAAATGTGAGCCATGAGGAAGGAAAGTTTTAAGCCTAAACTTGAAGGTAGAAGGGGCGTCTACTACCCAAGCATGTAAGCACTGCAGTGTGTTCGTCGTATTTGTTTCATCCTAAGAAATAAATCCATTAGGACTAAAGAACAAATTTGTTTATAGGAACTGTAATTTAACGAGGCCCAAAGCCCTAAAAATACAAAAGAACTGGAATAAAAACCGAGGGATGGATCTGGACCTTCAGGCGATTCATCTGGTCATGCAACAGCTCAGAAGACTAAATTGTACTAACATTGGAAAAAAAAATACTAGTTTACAGACAAATCTGAATAAATATGTTCACATATCAATGCAATTATTACAATGAAAAAAAAATTAAAGAGGCTTTTTATTAAAGAACCTGCTTATGTTCTCCTTTCACACTTATCACCTGCTGTTTTAGTATTGCATCACATGCCCATCCCAATGTGATGTGTTTTATGTGTCATGCAACTGAAGGTTCAGTTGTTTATTTTTCTTTTACAGAAAGAAAGATTGTAAAACAATTAGCCAATATTCGTCTCTTTGCATTAGGGCACCGATCACCGTCAAGAAGCCATGCTTAAGGAAGTGAAGCAGGGAGAAAAGGCTGAATCCACGGCTGAGCCCAGACCCCAACATCTGAAGCACTGTGGGATCATCTGGGCAGAATAAAAGGCAGAAACATCCAAAGAAGAGCTTTGTAAGGTCTAAAAATCCCGCTGAAAAATTCCTGAAGACTAATTAAAGCAAGCTTGCCTGAGAGGATTCAGACTGTGTTGAAAAATGAAGAAGCTCAGACCAAACATTAACTTTCTGGCTTGCTAGAATTCTGCGAACTATATTTGTTTGTATTGAATTTGTCTCTGAATCGCTGCACCCATTTCTTGCTCTTGTGCCAACTGAAAACTGAAAACAAATGAGGGATGTTTTGAGACTTTTGCAGAGTAAAATACCTGCAGGAGACAGTAAAATAACAAAAAGCAGCATTTTCTACCAAGAGCTTCTTTTCTGAAGAAAACCAGACTGTTCAGCGTTGCTGCTCTGAGTCAACTCAGCTTACTGTAACTTGAGAAAACTTACAAACAACAGAGCTGCAAATTAGGAAGGCGACTTCATCCCGCTGACAACACCAATGATGCAAAAACATGCAGCTCTGCTATAATAAGGCTCTCCTCTGCACTAACCCAACTCATCCACCACTTCTTGTCTCCAATTACACTTCTGTTATCATCTGTGTTCCTGTGTTTGGGTAATTACTGAGTTCTTATAGTTTAGCTGTCTGTGTGTCATGCTTGTACTCACAACAGAACAGGAGCATGTTGATTCAGAACCTGTTCATACACTCACCAGCCACGTTCTACCAGCACTGGCTGAACCCTCTTCTGCCTCAGATCTGCCTTAAAGACGCAGCATGTAAGAATCACCAACATGTCATGGGAACGATGCTCAAAGAGATTACTTCAAATGAAGCAGTTGAGTGGACGGTCTAAATTCTTCCAAACATAAACATGTTTTCATCTGTGCGTTGCTCAGTGCTCTCAGGTGCAGCCATGATTGCCGTACACGTCACTTCTGTCTTCTTCTACGTGCCTTTTAAGGTTAAAGAGGGGCCCCTCTTCTGCTGCTGTAGCCCATCTGCTTCAAGGTTGGACATGTGTGTTCAGAGATGATATCTTGCATACTCTTGTTGAAACCAGCAATTATTTCCTCCCATCAGTCTGCCCATTCTCCTCTGACGTCAACCAGACATTTTGGTTCAGACAACTGCTGCTCACTGGACACTTTCTCTTTTCCAGATCATTCTCTGTAAACCCTGGAGACGGTTGCTGTTTAAAAGCAGATCAGCCATTTCTGAAATACTCAAACCAACAAACGAGCCACGTTAAGTCACCTAAATCCCCTGTGTTGCTGACAAAAACAAAAATCACAATGTCCCGGGCTTAACCAAATAATTAAAATGGATTTGGATGTTTTTATATTTAGTTATTTTAGCTTCCATTGCGGCTTGACAGACATATGATCAAACTCACCTCAGACAGCTTTGAGAAAATAAAGGAACTACCCAACATAAGACGAGAGAAAATTAAAAGTAGAAAAGAAAGTCAACAACATGCAAGAAGACATGATGAGTAGAATAAGATCCCTGTCCCTGAATGCATCATATATATTTTTTCAAAGTAAAAAGGAACATGACTCCACATTCAGAAGAGAAACAAGCTAAAAGCTTGGCTTATTATGTTTGCTAAAATGTAGCGAGACAAGCTGGAATTCTGTCTTTTCAAGTAATGAGACGAAATTACAGCTTTTTGTCACATCAAGTCACATCAGTTCAGTTTGCAACGAAGAAAAAAATGAAGAAGCTTTCAAGTGGAAACAGTAATCCCACTGTGTCGGGTTTACCAAGAGTCTGCAGTCATCATATCACAAACAAGATAATTAGCACAAAAACAAAAAGTAAAAGCAGCTCCGAACTGAGCCGCTGTGGCTTGTTCTGACCACCTGCAGCTGGAAGACGACACCAGTCAAACCTGAGGGAAGAAGGATAATTTGTTCCAGAGGAAAATCAGTTATATGGACTGCTTGGTTCACACTCTGAAATGACTTTTAGATGGTCTAGTTAATCTTTTTTTCTGAATTCAAGAAAGTGCTTCTCTTGTCAAAACTTTAAAAACAGGTCAGTTATATGACTGCTCTTAGCGTATTCAGCTGTCTGTAGTTCATGTTAAAAGTCTAAAAGGAATTCTCTTCTTCTTTGCAAGTGTGTCCTCTCACTTAGGCTCTTCCTTAGACATGGATGGATGAAAACACCATCACTGGTCCAGCCAACTATTCCATCCTCATTTGCAATAAAACTTCTGCAGACCTCAGCTCGCACTGAGCTCTAAATAACGCTACAGAGTTGTTTATAGCAGCAGATCTCCAGCCTTGTTCGATAGTGAAAAACGCTGGATTCAAATATTTAATCAACGTCCCCGAGCCACAATACAGCAGACAGCAGCCCTGCAGATCACATTTTACACCAAAAATGTTGCCCTCTAAGAAGACGTTAAACAAAACGTTTATTAGTCCACTCACTACTGAAACCAAAAAGAGCCACTAGATGCAGGCACCCTTTGTAACTTCTTATTTTTGCTATAATTGCTACTTTTTGGGGTTTTTTTGTTTTTAACTTGACTGAGATCAAGATAATTAACTTTATATTGCAAATATTTTTTTCAAAATTTGACCATTGGAGCCTAATGTGATAAATTACACAAGAATAGAAATTGCATCACTTTTATATAGCCCATGTTTCAAATAAGATTTACTGTACAAAATCTTAAGAATGATGATTGTAGACTGAACTAGTCTCAAAAGGGTATAGACCCCTTTTCTGTAAGAAAAAATCAAGAATCGAATCGTGACCCTAAAATAGAAAATAAAATCCAATCGAGGATTTGGAGAATCGCGACACCCCTACTGTTGTGCCATTCCTGTGTTTCCTCTAAGGCTTTTTAAGAGATTGTGATTAAATGACCTTTTAAATTAAATATTTATTTTGTTTTAATGTATTGTGCTTAATCCGCTCAATCAATCAGCATGCATTTATGTCACCGTACAGTTGCATCATTTTGACTGATCAGCTGCAACATAGATGTTGCTAGGAAAAAAGGAACTAAAAATAATTCGAAAAGTAGATGAACCACAGTTGGCTGCAGTTCCTGTGGTGCAAATACAAAAAGGTAGCGTAGCTACCTCCAGTATGCATAGTAATGGTATAGTAATAGTTCCTATGGTCCAAAAACAACCTTATAACCCCCATCATCCTGTATATGCAGCATGGAGCGTGTTTGCTTAGCCACTGTAGGGGAAAGCAGGTCAGAACGTTGGTATGAGACGCTTATGGAACCACAGGAGATCATTTGAGACCCATTTCTTAGATCACCATAGAAATCTTACATTTGTAAGGATGAAAGTCACCATGTGGGAGAGTTATAATGCTAAAGTATAAAACAAAAAATAAAAATCCTGGTACAGTTAGGCGATCAGCTACAAAGTCAGTGTGGGTAAGTCTTTAAATTACATATTTTTACCTAATTTCATCCATAAATTTAAAACGTAGGTATATTCTCTGAACAGCTTTTTAAATTTAATTTTTTACAGTATAAAAAAGGGGTTGTTTTTATTTTTTTGCTAAGAGGAGAGAAGTAGGAGATAGAGACTCAGATTTTTATTCACCAGTAAACTGAAGTTAGTTCAAAGAAGCAAAAATGTCCCACTAAAACAGCAAATGAAATAATCTGTATTGACAATAACATGACCAACACTAAGCCCTTAGATATGAGGCTGTAGTGTTTGCTGCCTTCCCAGGGCCAAGCTGTACACATGCACAATAAACCTCCACTCCAGGCTTCTTTCTGAAAGCCTCTCTGACATGACAAGCTGTTAACTAACTTTACCAGCACACACAACACACTTATATGCACATCAAATTATAAATAAAACTAATCATGACAGTGAAATATTCCATTGCTTATATATAGGTCCTGTAAAAGACCATTTCTGCTGCAACAAAAGGATCCCCACCATGCTGCGGTACATCCTGACTGAGTCACATTTGGACTCTCTCCACTTGGGTTTAACTGACCAGGAATTTGCATGAAGGTGTAGGCAGATGACTTGTCAGAAGGCATGGGACTGCGCCATGACAATCATTTATTATCAGACCCTCACAGGGCTTTCCAATCATCTATAGTCTATTCACAGTTATATAACTTTAAAATATATATGCAAAGAAAATGAGAAAAAGGCTTAGTGTGTGGGAAAGTGTATGAAACAGGATTTAAATCCGTGCATTCCTGCATCAAATCCCCTGATGTATCCTTTTAACCACAACAGCCAGGTCACTGCATAAAATTTGCTTCATTATTTACTGCCTAATGTTACCTGACTTCCTGAAGTCTCCCTGCCAGAAAGCCCTGTAGGCAATTCTTCCCAAAATGCTAGATAGTTCCTCTTGAGATGATACCCCTGTGGTCTCCCATCTCCTCTGCATCCAGGTACTTTACGGTTCCATATATTCAGAGAGATAAATAAAACATTTGTGGGTATAAGAAGAGCTCTGCCAAGTGTAATGATATACTGGTTGAGGCTGATAAATGCAAGTCTGACAGATATCTGGGTGTGGAGTTAGATGTGAGCTTATCGGATCTATGAAGCTGACACGTCTCTGCTTCAAGCTAAAGCCTCCAGGCTACATCAACTACAACTCAAATTAGCTCCAACATGTTGTGTGTCAGATTAAAGTTTACCAGTCTGTCGCCTGGAAGCTGGTCACTAAACAAATATTTCTGCTTGTCTGCCTGCAGTGCTGAGGGATCCAGTGTGACGCTCCTGCAAATACAGAATGGGATTTTCATCAGAGAAACAAACAGCGTTTTTCCTCATTATTCATCTGTTTGATCACAGACTTAATGCTGCTCTTTCTCTGCTGCATGATGTAACCTGACACAGCAGCTGAGAAACTGAAACACAGACATTTCCACATATTTAATCAAACATGTTTAATGATATTTAAACATGATCCCAGAGCTGTTTATGTTTTTTCTGTTGGCAAAGAATTTAGATGGAACATGAAACGTCATGACTGCTCTGTTTGATCTGTTTGGAGAATTAAAAGCATCTGTGCATCTCAGCCTTAGTTAGCACCATTCCTCTGTTGGTTTTAAACATTTCTTCATCAGTTTGGGGGATTAATATGTCTAAATTTGGCTTTTTTGAGGATTCAAAACCTAAAAAAAAGACTCAATTCAAACACTTAGGTGTACTTATCTCTTAATATTTATCAAATAAAGATGCCCTGAAAGGAGTAAGCTTTACATCATTGTTGTGTTTCAACATCAACTTTGAAGGAGAGCCGGATCGATCGGATCCTCAAGGCATTACTGTGCCTGCCTGCGGTGCATCAAACACA
>JAVQJG010013203.1:0-14820 GCA_036024015.1 Craterocephalus amniculus
GCAGAATCTGTACAACAGACAGCTGCTTAAGAAAGCAGAATCTATCCTGTCTGACAGCTCACATCCATTACATCATCAGTTTCAGTTTCTTCCATCTGGCTCATTGCTTAGACTTCCACTAGCAAAGACTAACAGATATAAACATTCCTTCTTTCCTTCTGCTATCTCTATTCTCAACTCTAGGAGGAAAAGGTCGCGGCCTGTAGAGTCTTGAATGAATGAAATATTTATTTTTATTTATTATACTCGTTTTTAACTTTCTTATTTATGTCATTTGTGTTGCTTCTCTGCTGTACAACCAATTACCCCATGGGGGACAAATAAAATGATTGATTGATTGATTGATTGATTGATTGATTGATTGATTAAGGCTTCTTTGAGGTATACCGTCCTCTCATCTGTTATTCTGACTTTTCCCTCACCCCAAGAGCAGTTGGAGCTTCTCAGCAACATGAAAGGCTTTATTTGGGTTTAAGATCAACATGGAGCCATCTAAAGCACTAAATCATGGCAAATCTGCACTAAGCACTCCTGGCATGCATGATCACAATGAATTAGAAAAGCTACTTGCAAATTGAGCATTTGCCCAAAATCTAAACTTAAAAATGTCTTGAAAATGTTTGAAATATCCACAGAAACTTTTTAAAACAAGTATTTTACAACACTATCAGCTGCAATAGTCAATAAACTGAGAGTAAATATGCATTATTAAGCCTCTGAACTGAAGGAAGTTACTTGAATTTATATTTTAAAAGTATCAAATCTTTCATCAAACCTGCTCAGGTAATATCATTAATTATCATTATTATCATTGAAAGGTATTTGTATGTGACTGAAAGGGGGAGTGTCTCCACACATTACTTTAAATATCAATTCCATGCATACAGTGGGAGCTTCCAAAACCAGCATAAATAAAACATTCCTTACCTTTCATATTTCTACTACTCACCGCCAGACTCCTGCTCTGTCAGGGTTTTAGAGCTGAATTTCACCAGTTTTTGCTCTTCAACTGGATTCGTTGTTTCCCAGCCAGCCCATAGGCCACAACATTAAGAGGCGACACAAAGTCTGTTTTTTCTTTTAGAAATTTTTTATTTTTTTTGCTGTTAATTTTAAAAAGTAGGAAATGTTTTAGCAGATATATGAAAATGAGTGTGCTAAGCTGGAGCAACTGGAGTAACAAACCATGGCAGGCCTCCTGAGACAAAACCTCACCTTCCCAGGTGCAGCCTGGTGAAGTTAATTAAGAAAATAAGCACACCAACCACAACCTGAAGGGGGGGCATGTCTGACTTGTCAAATGTATCAACATTATAATGTTTTGTTTTAATCTTTACTATCATTTATTATTATATGCAACTTATTTTATTGTGATGTTTTTGTCATCCCTTTTTATTGTTGTTTAAGGATTTTTTGGATCTACTGAACTTTATCTGACAGTCACAGGACAAGAAAGGGGGTCAGAGAGAGCTGGGAATGAAATGCAAACCAGGACATGAACCTGGGCTGACTGCACTGAGACGTGACCGCTGTACATGAACACATTGTAATTGTCGTGTTTATTATTGTTCTTTTTGCACCTTACCACCGTACCACAATTTGGTTAAATTGCTCTTTAATACAAGTTGAGTTGAAAATTTTCACAAAATACAAACCTGTGTTTTCTGAATTAATGACAGAAGGTGACAATAAATGTTCCAGATGTGTTTGTGTATTAGAGCCAGTGTCATATACGTGGGTAACTGGTGGAACTAGTGAGGCTTCAGGGTTTGGTGGGTAACCCAGCGGCACATGGGTGGATAGAAGTTTCATGCCTTTTTTTCTTTCTGTGGAATAAAGAACTCTCTGAGTTTCCAAATCGATTAATTCAAATCTTGAATAATATTCTGTAAAATCTGTGATGGAGTCCATCCAGGTGGACACCTGCCTTATCCTGGCTACTCCTGAAAGTTTCCTGTGTACTGTACCAGTGCAAGGGCTGACACTGTGTTTCTGCACGGGGATCTGCAGAGTGATGCAGGCTTTAAGCCGTTCAGTCTCAATGCCCGATACTGTTTTTAATGAACGAAGCCTGCAGCTGCTTTGAGATGATCCAGGTTAATTAGTTCTTACTGATGGTTAAAGGGAGGACGTGCTTTTAGCACCTTTTTTTTGTTTACATTAACATGTAGGAAAAGCTATGTCAAAGAAAATATTAGTCTAAGCTTTCCTGCATATCTGTAGGAACTTAGCTGTGTTCTGTTGCATAAAAGATGAGGCCTGACAGCTCTCACCGTTTGAGGAACAACAATTGTTAACTTCTGCACATAAATTTGAAAGAAACAAAAAAAGAAGGAAAACAAGATTTAAGTTTGAAAATGCACTAAAACGACTTCTAATAGCATAATTCTCTTCATATTTAGTCTGTTGCCAGACTGTTGGCTCATGGTTTTAACCTAGTTTCATACATTTTACTTTCTACTACCTTTCTACTAGTTTTTGTTGACATCACCCATCTGTGTTTGATGAAGAAATAACGCACAAAAACTGTCAGATGCTGATATTCTGCGACATACAACACACTGTGATCTCTCTTTTTTACCCACCATAGACAACTACCATTACTTAACCATGATCTGGTGAAGACAAGGGCAGGTATACTACTTGTCGTACTTGTTTGTCGTCTCTTTTTATGGACGTTGAAATGTCTGCCGTTGATTCATCATCATTTACTAATTTCTATTTTCCATATTTGCAAAACCATTGCATTTCTTTAGCTTAGCTGCCCCCCCATCTTGTCACAACTCTAGCTGAGGTGATCCCATTTTCAAGGGGCAGCTGCTTTTGATGGTTTTTTACTTCTGATTAAAATGTTTTAAAACCCAAAAAGTCAATATTTTAGATACAAAGAATGATCGGGCAGCAGCTGCAATCTGTTAATTTTAGCTAGCATGGATCCTTCTGTATATAAAGAGAAATTATGTAGATCCCCATAACATTGAGGAGAGGGAAAGTGGGAACTGCAAACTTGATGATGTTAACCAGTGAGAAATATCCCCAAATCTTTCACACGGTAACTTCTTCCCCTGCATGCTGCTCTGAGGTCTGAGGAATCTCTGCCAGTCAGACATGTGGCAGCAGCTCCGTCCCTCCCTCCTCTTGCACATTGTGCAGGCAGGTTACAGGAAAATTCTGCATCTGTCACTGTCATGTCAGTATGCCAGATCATGAATATGCTGTGAAGATGCATGAATATGAGTATGAAGTGTCTCAAAGAACTATTACTGCTAAATATGATGCACAAAGTATTTAATTTTCAATTGCAATTTCCTTCTGGATTACAAAAAGCATTTTTCATTTCAGTCAGTCTTGTTTCTTCTTATTATTTTTTTGTTATTTTTATTACATTATTTATGACATAATTATATTTGTACATTTTACCTGTTTAACCTGTAAATCTTTAAACTTTTCAATTTTTCGGTTGCTTTCACATGTTTGTGTGCAAAATTGAGTCGACACCAAGTCCAAAAAATGGAACTTCCATGAATGATGCATGTTATTACAAGTTGTGTGACGATAAAAAATCTTGAAACTTGAAAATGAACATTGTTCTAATCATCATTTCTGTCTTTAGATGGGTTTTCATTCATCCTTAACTCCCTTAGCATTTTTAGCTTAACTTCTTTAGAGTAATGAAAGGAAGATTTTAAATAAAATTTCAAGATGTGGGTAGAAGGTGGTCTTGCATGGCCTCTCAGAGATGTGCATTTGCTTGCTTGTTTGCATGGAACTGAACACCAACACCACTGCTTTATGGTGATATGCTGCCCCCCACTGTTCATAGCTTTAGCTCTTTTTATTTTAATGTTTTTTACTGCTTACTATGAAGCTCTACCTTCTGAAAGAGGACCCGTTTTGGGCGCATGCTTTGTGTCCTGCTCTGACACAAAACTGGAGAGTTTAATGATGGAAATATTATAAGGTTTTTATTATTTATGTAGAACGTAAAAAAAGAAAAAAAATATTAGTTGAAAAGATTCCTTGCGTCCCTGCACAGTCACTTGTTTCTCCTCAAAATCAATAAGCATGAATAATAAACAGGAGACATGAGCCGTGGCTGCACAGAGTCGTGGCACAGCTCGGCACGGACCGGGCCAACTTAGCACGCTTTGGCTCCGAGGACCGGCACCAGCTTGGGCAGATGGTGTTTGGCGCGATGAGGGGGAAGCTGGTGACACCAACATCACCCAACAGCTGACACAACCCACAGCACACAGGTGGTAAGGCGCTCCACTCCCACTCACGCACACACGCATGCACGCCGCGCACATGAATCAGGCTGGTGTGTGTTACATAACCGGTTGAGGGGCTTCGCTGAGAGACACACACAAGTCATAGCTCTGGTCATGGAGACACACCAAGACCATGTGTCCATAGACACAAACACGGGGTCCATTTCTGATGATCTTATCTCCGAGCCGAGGGGCCCACGTGCCTCGAGAGGGTCCTGCTGCTGCAATCTGCACAAATATTAATAAATATAAATAAATAAGAATAATAAACTTTACTGTTTAAGTCCAACTCATGAAGAGACATTGGATTTATTAATTATTATTATTTATTTTTATAATTATAAAAAAAAATTTAATATACCATATTAATCCCTAACAAGAAATTTGAACATCTGCATTTAAGCCATCAACTGGAACCAATAAACAAATTAGAACATGCTACTTAAAAGCGCCTTGAGAGCAGTGAGTGGGGGTTAAGGACCTTGCTCAGGGGTCCAGAGTGGATCACCTAGGTGCTTAGTAGTAGTAATAGTATTAGTATTAGTAGTAGTAATTATTTGGAACAGATTATGCTGCCTGACAAACATTTAACATTTTTGTAACAGGACATTTGATAATTCAGTGTTGATTGCTGAGTTAAAACTTATTTTTTTGTTTTTAGTTTAGTTTTTTTTACAGATTTCAGAAGCAGATGAATATATTTGTGTTTTTAGAATCACTGCCATTTAGAAATTTAAATTTAAGAAATACAGATTTGGCAAAAATGTTAAGCTGAGGAGGCACAACCAAGCAGCCACCACATTGGCTAACAGTGGAAGATGAGAGGAAAACACATTTTACAGAAAATAATAACAGAATTCATTCTTCAAAACTACATGAAAGTACTGAATTCAGTTCTGAAACGTTATCTGCTCTGGACCAAATCATCCTTCAAAAGTTATTTGATACAGAAACATCAGATACAACAAACAAAGAACCAAAGACTTTTTGGAATTCACCAGTTTTGCAGCTCATTGGTCCAAACCTGACAAGAGACTCTGTGATTCTTTCAGAATTCAGAGAAAAAACAGAGACCAAGTTGCATTTCAAAGAAACAATCTATATTTATCAGTAAATTTCTCAGTGAAAAAACATTGAATTGAGCTAAAAAGGTTTATTTTGTCTTCCTTCAGTTTCTTATTTCAGACAAAGAAGATGGAAGATAAAAGACATCTTCCAGGGGTAGTGGCACACATTTGTTGTTGGAGACTGGACCTGGAGAGTCGAACCTGGGTCTCCAGCTCCACCATAATAATGCATCGATCTTCTATTAATAAGCCAAATGAATGATCAATGAGTCAATGGCACTGGACCAAAATGGGAAAAAGAAAATCCATATGATGTCAACATGATTATCATTTGTAAGAAGCACTTTCATTTTTAAATCCTCCCGGCATGATTTATCTATTCAGTTGTTTATTTATTAATGATTTATGAGTTATTCTATTTATATGCATTTAATTTAGCTGCATATTCCAGACTGTATCACCTTGGTTATTACAAGTTTCTCATCTATTCTAAGGTCATTTAACAGGTTGCTTTTCTCCAAAGGGACTTACATCTGAGAGTGAGAATAACACAAGAGATCAAACAGGAAGGGACATCATAATTAAGTGCTAGTCAGACTGCTGTGAGTCCAGCTGGACACAGGTGCTGCCATGTGTTTCTTTTTTTCCCTTTCAATTTTCTTTCCTTCCCTCCCTACAGTAGCGCTGTGAGTTTGCAATGAAATTTATTTTGAATTTATCAAATGCATTCTTTCAGTTTCTCTATATGTGAAAACTGTAAAGCTCAAAATGCAAAATGAGGCGCTTCGTATTTTATCATCGTTACAGGAACCCATGTTTTCATTAATTTTCATTTCATTTATATGTTAAAATGTGATTTGTCACTGATTCCTGAATATAATCAAATGAAAACCATATCAAAATTTAATTAGAAGATCCATCAAAGTGATAGCATACTTCTACATGCTGTAGCTGAATAAATAGTTATAAGGGTGCGTTTGTTTGAAATAGTTAAGTGCCACTGATGAGGAGACGGGAACAACAGAAACTGACCATTAAAAATTCACCAGGAGTCATTAGTGGATTATAAAGACTGTCTAAACAGGAACCTATAGAACATCTTATTGATAGGCAGTTGGATGCTGTATCTATGGGGAAAACATCTGGGTTCACAATCCTTACAACACCCCCCCCCCCCTCCCCAGCCATTTCCCATCAAAAATGAAAGGATGTATCTATTTAACCTTAGTTAATGTTTGATCCCTCAGTGAGTTTCTCCAGTAGGTGGATGTGTATTCAGGGAATAAGTCAAAATACATAAAAATAATACAAATCAATAGGCAGAAATAGTGGGCAGCAATACAACCCTGTGGTAAGTTTGGGCCTTTTTGCCTCACATATTGCTGCTCTGTCAGGACACACCGGATACCTTGCATAGTTTTCCACCCTGCAAGGGAAACTTTGTGAATCAAACCGCAAATTATAACCCAAGACACGGGCTTTTCTTCACCTGGGTGAAGTCATTACAAGTTTTGTTGGCTATGCAGCTGAACATGAGCAAAAATGAAAGAGGATTCCTCCAAGGTACAAAGTGAAAAACACTGGTCACACACAGGAAGGAAGCCCTTGGACAGCTCCTTATGCAGCTTTCTCACACAGCAGACTCACATAAAAAAATAAAAAGAGTTGGTTTCAACTTTTTATGACATTTGTTATCAAGAAAAACAATACATTTTCATTATATACATTTTGAACCATTAAAACATCAATTTTTACTTTTTTAAGGGTTGTTTTGCACCTTTTTGTCCACTTAAGGGTCTTCAGACTATGACTTCAATCCTTACTCTTCAGATAACACAGCAAGACACTGGAAAAGCTCTCTCAGTGAATCAAGATTAGCTTTTATTGGTGTTTGGCGGGAAAAGAAAGATCACATATGCCATCATCCCTGTGGACAGCACACAATACTAGCAAGAAGTCCAGGTAGTGGTGCGTTCATGGAATTATAACAGTCACAACAAGGAGGAGTTAGCTGATAATCCACAAAGTTGAAGAAGAAATAACAAGGCTGTGTACATTATTGTTCTCATTATTATTATTGTCATTATAACCCGCAATGCCGTTTTACTGTCACTGCCACCATATGAAGGAGGGGGTGGGGGGCTCAAACACCCGCCAGAAGAACAACACAATTACATAGAAAAATAGCACTGTCAAAAACTTTCTGAAACATGTGAGAAGAAATTCCCAAATCCCAGATATCATAAGAAAGCACACGACTTTGTTCTTCCATTTCCATGTGAAAGCGTAAGAAGCTCCGAGACTTATCTTACAGGGATTCAAATTCAAAACTTTGTGTCTCAGGCGCGATCATATTTCCAAAAACGTAGACCTCAAAAAAAGAAGAAAAAAAGGATTTTGTACTCAGGGGAAATCAAATGAAAGTTGGTCTTGGGAGTCAAAAGGGATTTGTGTGAAAATCAATTCACAGCTTCCACTGAAGAAAATAAGCTGCATGAAACCTCAGAAAAGAACTTCAGACTTCAAGAAAATTCTTAATATTTGAAACTGTGACTGTAAGAAACAAAAACAAAGAGTTATAGTTCCTGCTTGTAAATAATCACCTGACAGTTGTAAGTAGGCCTATTCATCAAACCTCTCCCCCTTTTAGTGATTGTCAAATCAGAGCTCAACAACTGTAATGAACATGAGAGGCGTCGCTTTTAAACAGTTTGTAGATTGGTGAACATCCTTCCCAAAATTCAGAACAAAATGGCAAAAACAATCAAAGCTTCTGCTAAACGGTCTTTATCTGTAGGTTCAGTAAAAATGTGTCGCCTGTAGGTCCGGATCATCTACTCCATCTGCTCCACTGAGATGATTCTTCAGGCTCTGTGACTTGAAATAGCTTCTGTAATTAAAATTTACAGTCTAAAAAGTGCTGCAGGAACAATAACAGTTAGCCAATTAGCAACATAGGTGGGACTAGCGCGATTGTCGAGCTGTTGTTAAGCTTTTTCAAACAGCGCACATCAGGGGGGATATTTTCATGTTGTTTCGCTCCCAAACACTTCAAACGTATGTCTCATAAAACTGGTTGGGAGAAAAAAATGAACATTACTCAGCAGCGTTTGGCTAAAACTGGAAACCGAGTTTCATGAGCCTGATAAAAGGCAAGGAAATTAACTACATCTCCCACAGGTAGTGAATATTTAAATTTCAAAAAGAAAAACTGCTGCTGTTGCCATGTTAACTGTATGTTTGGTGTAATAAAGTATAGCTAAGCTAATGGTGAGTTGAGCTGCTTAGGCCTAACCCATTGGTAAATGAAGCATACAGATGGGCATTTAACCATCAATTTGTGGGCTCTTTGGTGCCAAATGTGGCCATATGACGTAGAGGGTGATGAGGATGTATGTTTGAGTATAAAATATCTAGAGAATGGGTCTAATTGTCTTTGTGGTAAAATGATAGAGAATTTGCTGCTTTTTAAATGTGTGTGTCAGAGCTAGAGACGTTTAGGAGGCAGCACCTTGCAGCCATCAGTGGTATTGCACTTTAAGGCACTTCCATGTCGGCCTCATGTCGGATGGGATGACTACGTGCTTTTTTCCTGCAGAACTAAATGTGCTTCTCAAAGTCAAGGACATTTCCTGTTAGTATGGAATTTTCCAAGTTGGGTCTTTCCTAGGGGAGGAAAAAGTCCCTCCTTACATCCAGAAAACACATAATGGAACAGTCCGAATAAGCGAGGTTTAATATGGCAACAATTTTAAAGGGACTATGTGTAAAAAATACTGACATCTAGTGGTAGAGACAGGTGTGGAAGGGCTGTGACTAGACGGTGGCCATCAGTGCCCAAAATTCTTCCAGATATAAACATGTTTTCATCTGCAAGTGGATCCAGTGGTCTCAGGTAACTACTTCAAAACTGTGCTTGCATACAGTCTTCTTCTATGGTATTGCAATTTTAAAGCTTTTAAAGCTTTGTCCATTCAGAGACACCATAGTAGAAGTGGGAGCAAAAATATGGAAACTGCTATCTTTATGGACTCACAGCTCAATGTAGCTCAATGGTTCATTCTATGAGAATAAGAATCTCATGATTCTATTAAAGCTTTTAGATATCAATAGAAACACAGTTTTAAATGATAAATAAAAATTTTCTGTCACAGACCTCTGATTCAGTTACACACTTCACATTTAAAGTGTCAACAAAATACACATTACACATGATATTTTGGGTGTTTACATTGGAATTTGGGTGCTTTTGAATTAGCATGGGTTCACATTGGCAAGGTTACAGTTTCAACCAAATGAAGGACTAAATCCTGGAAAGGATATCCTCAACATCAGCAAAATTCTTCAGAGATTTAATGACAGCTTTCCACACACGCATCAACAAAAACGTCCTTCTTTGACTTTAAAAAGCAGTTGACACGTGGAGTTTGAAAAGCTTAGCAACAGTGACTGAAGGGGGCGGAGCTTAGTGAGTCAGCTGGTCTGCGGGAAGAATTGTGTGCCCCCTGCTGGTGAGTTAGTAAAACAAAAAAGAAAGGTTAAAACAAAACCATAAAATCAAAGCAGGAAACATAAAAAATACAACTTTCATCTAACAAATTAAATCAGATTAAACCACAAATTCTTGAATTCGATCAAAGAATTTTTTTTGTGCATGTTTTTTTTTATTATTAATATGCATATTTAATACCTCAGACAAAAACACCTGAGAGAAAACTGACAAAATGATTTCAGCGGGTTTTTCAGGAATATATTCAATTATGTATGTTACAACTATAATCACATATTTCAAGCATATATCATTTACACATATATATATAATATATGTATATATATCTAGTGAGAGAATACTTTAATATTCAATTGTACAGTTGTATGGTACAGTAGCAGTAGGGTGCATTTCTCTTTCTCACTGTGGGTAAAGTTTGAAGGAGAGGTAAAGACAAGTGTTGGTGTGTAAATCTATTTATGATTCATCAATACAATATGCAACAAAAGAAAGGAAAATAAACTTTTAAAAAATGAATAAAAGACAAAGAAAGGGTATAGGCAGTTCAGTACTGTGTTTGAGGTGAAAGTTTGCATGTGTGTTTGTTTGATTTTTGTCTGCTTGTTAGTGAGTTTGTGTGTCAGGTGGAGGATCAGATCAGATCAGCACCATAGAAGTCCATAACAACATCAACAACAACAATAAGGGTTAAAACCATGGAGAGGACTGTGCGTGTCTGTGTGTTTGTGTCTGCATGCTGAAGGTTTCAGTCACTGTTCCATCTCAGCATATCAACTCTAAAGCCAGTTAATGTCACAGTTTTGCTCTTCCTGGAACGGATTGAGGAGTAAATAGAGAGTACGTGTGAGCGAGACACATTCACCCAATCCAAGCCTGCCAGCGAATGCTGCCGCTTTCCTTTTTGCTTTGTAATCCGCAAACATCTGCTCATATCCAGCTGTTCTGATGGCTAATTAATTCCTGTTTTTCTCTCTGTATCCCCCCTATTCACCTTCATAAAACAAAAACTCTGATAGTAGTTAAAGTCGGACGAGGAGTCAAATAGAAGATAAGAACTGAAGTGCTTAAACAAGCTCACAAGGAAAGCAAACGAACACAAAAAAAAGTTCTTAAAACTATACAGTTTTTGTTTCTTCCTTCTGCCGCACCTCGCCGCTCCCTTCGACACAAAAAACAATCGTTACTAAGATACCTCGCCTTGTCTCGCACTGTGTGAAATACCTGATTCAATCGAAATACATTCTCTGTTACACCCCAGCTCCGATTAACCAGCTCTGTAACATTGAAAATAGATTGTTTTGTAGCATTAAACAGCTAAGAGAAAAAGCGCTTTGTCATGTGGCCCCGTGACTGTCCAGCTAACACCCCCTCCCTAACCCCTTATATAAAATATACAAAAGATTATCTCGAAAATCCTCCTCCTAAATATATCTGCTAATAGAAAAATATACAATAATCCTTTGTCAAAATCTCTTTGCAGTATGGATGAAAACCCTCCTTCCTCCTTCCCCTCCGCCTTTTTGCTGGACTAGTCTCGCCTTCCTGCCAAGTTCAAAAATATACATGTTATTTTTTTGTTTTTGTCCTATTCGTAGAAAAAAAAAATCATCACACATCTGACCTCTCCTGGCTTGTGTCCATGCCTTGAGCTTAAAAAGTGAGATTTCACTGGTATGTTGTGAATTCAACACCCTGTTTAAACTGGCCAGAGCAGCGGGCCGGAACGCACTACCTGCAAAAAATGCCGTGCGACATCGGGCGAAAGCACAGCCCCGAGGGTGACGGAAGCTGCCGAGGTGTCGCAAGGTGACCGTACAGTACGTCGTGTGGATTCAGCCAAGCAGCAGGTACAAAGAGAGTCGAGCTATGAGAAATAAAGATGGCGCCGCTGTGCTTTCCGGACATCCTGAAGCGCAGCGTGGCCACGAAAAAAACTCTGGACACACATGTGTTTGCGCCCGGTGTCACACAGTGCTTACTGCAGATCTACTCCAGCCGTCTCCCTCACCACTTCAACTAAAGTGCTGCTGTTGTTGGGTTGCCTTGTACCCTTTTCTCATCTCCTCATCCAAATCCCGCCCCCTCTTCCTCCTCATTCATCTTCTTCCGTCTCCTTCCGCCTCACAAGTCTCCGTGCCGGCTCTCGTACTTGTTGATGATGTTCCTGCAGCGGCCCAGCTCTTTCCTCATGTCGGCCACTTCCTGGCGCAGGGTGGCGTTTTCCCGCTCCAGGAAGGCGGCACGCACCGAGATCTGGTTCTCCTTCAGCCGCCGGGCGTCCCGCGAGCGCTTGGCCGCCTCGTTGTTCTTCACACGCCGGTTCCAGTACTTTTCATCCTGACATCGGCGGCGGTGTGGTATGTTGGGGTGTGTGGGGGAGAAGGTGAGGGGAGGAGAGACAAAATAAAGAAAAAGGAGAGAGCGGGATGAGAAGGGTCAGTTATGTGATGAGAGAAAGGATGGTGAGAAAAAGAGCAGCAGCTGAATAGTCGCCAGCACAGGACACAGAAGCACAGACTGACAGCCACTGACAGAAATACCAAGTCTAACACTTTCTGATTGGTTAGCAGGGTGTCAACTTCCTGTTATGCTGGCAGGAAGTACTCATGTACCCCAAGAACGTGAAGTCCTGGTCATAAACCAAAATGACTACTAATGTGTGAGAAAAATCCAAAACATTATTTTAAGGGTGTGAGAAAATATTCCTTTTTTTTTCTAAATCAGATATTTGCTACATATGTAAACATTACACAATGGTGGTATCTATACTCGAACCACAATATAGATTTTTTTAATGACAACACTTCCCCCCAAAAAAGAAAAATCTTTTTAAAAGATTTTTAAAGAATTCCCCCAAATCTACAGTTTGGTATATATATGGAAACATTGAACTGTGATGATTTCAAAGGATAACAGATAAACTATTTTGCACCAAGCATCATTTCTTTTGATAAATACTTCGACATCAATAATGGAAATATTCTATAATGACTGTGGTCCATAGTATATATTTTTCATATATTAAGCTACATAATTTTTTCCTTATTGCACTAAGTGGTGGTTTGTTTGATGCTACAGAGATACTTGACACATTTACACAATTATGCAATACCACTCCAAAATCCGAAAATTTACAGTTTGCAGAGGAAAACTTTTGCAGGATTTTTGGAGCCTCAAAAATGTATTATTTTTAAAGCTACTGAAAAATATTCCTGAATCAATGCAGTGGAGTTAGGTTTATGATTTTAGAAAATTAACTTTGAGTGTGTATTATAAGACTGCTACAGAGCTATAAATTCTGTGATGAGAGTGTATGATTACATTTTTCAATCTGTACAGGTGATTGTTGTAAGAATTCGAAGAAATTTACACTTCTTACAGTAAAGGTTGTCAGAAATATAAGCAGATTAAAAAACACACAAGTAGACACAAATTAACATAGCAAAGCTTTTTGAGGATTGAATGATCGACACTGATAATAAAACATCAGGGACACGTAACGTAAGCATTAAATGGTCATAATGAAATCTGTGAGATGGAAAACAATGAAAGAGACTCATTTTATCAATAAATCCTCACAAAAGAAGCTCTTGTCTCACCCAGCTGTACAATCCTGACCTGCTGAGCTGCTCAGCTAAACCTATAAACACATTGCTGGAGGAGGTTTTCGATCTCTGACTGCTCTTGTTGGTTTATGTGAAAATAATAATCTGATTTATGTTTGAAGCTAGAGGAGTTTTTGTCTTCTAATCAGAGCCAGATTTTTGTTTAACTCCAGCGCAGTGTCGATGCTGCAGAGCAGAACCGAAAAGCAGCAGATCTGAACTTCATCTTTGCTTTTGGCCAGAGATCATTTTTCCAAAGCAGCATACAAATGATTTATAGAACCGACGATGGCTGAACACGGCAAGGTGAGCGCCTTCATTGCTCCATAATTTATAAACGCCTCAGGAGCTGCAGCTGCTCTGCACCAAATTGTGAAAGCATGAGCCATTGATCACAGCCTCTCCTATTGTGCAATGAGCTGAGTGCAAAATATTTTAGGGCTCTCGTAAGGGGGCATCCATACACGTGGGCGTCATGCTCCCTATGTTTTTTTCCCACATGTGCACAGTGGCTGTCAGACAGCTGTGGACTTTCTAACGATTCAACTCACAGCTAAGGCCTGAACAGAGCTGCTGCAGCCTCTGTCTGAACTGGACACCAGAGGAAAATGGACCTTGCTTAGTCTGACCTTTGTCAGTTTATACTTTATTTTAAATTACGTTTCGTTTTTTGTTTTTTTTTCATTTAGAACTATATCCACAAACAACTTTGATTATTGACACAATTTTCATGAGCTTCTAAGAGTTCAGATATTTCTTCAAAGAAAAACAAATAAAATGAAAAAGAAATCAATAGAATTTGATAAAACAAAAGGATTTTTAAAAATTGATAATATCTAATAAAATATCATTTTAAAAATAGATGTGTTACAGATCAAACTGGCCCCATAAGAAGGAGATTACAACCCAGAAAAGGTTTCTACAAATTATCAGTGACTTTCCCAAAGCATAAAAGGCTTTTCTGCCATAAAAAACTTCAGACATGTTATGAAGTTGAATTGCATTGTGGGAGATGTAGTACCTTCTGCTCATCGGGAACCAGCATCTTGCGAGCCTTCTTGATCATCGGCTGAGGTTTTAGCTCCTCTTCTGAGAAGCGATGCCGCCGTGGGTCGAATGCTTCCTGTCCTGGCACGCTGGACAGCGCCAGGTCCGCCGGGTCCGGATCAAAGTTCACCATGACGTCGCTGCTGCCGTTGGCAACAGCAGGAGGTCCGGGGGGCCCTGGAGGGCAGGTTGAGGAAGGTAATGGGTCCTGAGGCACTGCCTGCCCACCTGAGAGGGAATAGGAGAGAAAATATGTTCATTTTGCTTCAACGTAAGATTTCAGATGTAAATATTGATACATTGATACATATAACATGCAT
>JAVQJG010013216.1:0-23450 GCA_036024015.1 Craterocephalus amniculus
GAATAATGAAGGAATAATGCAGGAATAATGAGGAATAATGCAGGAATAATGAAGAATAATGCAGGAATAATGAAGAATAATGAATGAATAACGCAGGAATAATGCAAGAATAATGCAGGAATAATGAAGGAATAACGCAGGAATAATGAAGGAATAATGCAGGAATAATGAAGAATAATGCAGGAATAATGCAAGAATAATGCAGGAATAACGCAGGAATAATGAAGGAATAATGCAGGAATAATGAAGAATAATGCAGGAATAATGAAGAATAATGCAGGAATAATGCAAGAATAATGAATGAATAACACAGGAATAATGCAGGAATAACGCAGGAATAATGAAGGAATAATGAAGGAATAATGCAGGAATAATAAATGAATAATGCAGGAATAATGAAGAATGATGCAGGAATAATGCAGGAATAATGAAGAATGATGCAGGAATAATGCAGGAATAATGGGAATGAGGAACAATTCCTGCAGGAATGATGGGGGAATTACAGGAATAATCAATGTAAACCCAAACAAGTTGAAAATACTCAAAATATTTTTGTTTTATTTAAATAACACTTTTGTTTAAGTTTTTGAGTTGCATATATAAACTTTGTGAGTTCCACTAAACTTAAAAGATTTACCTTTAAGTTACTCAAATGATTTCAAACTTTACCAAAGATTTTAAGTTGTGAAAAGAAATTTATATAAAATGTTTAATGACAGCAGTGAACTCAGTAATATATATCTACTTTAAATCAAAATGCATTATACACTGAGAAACTTAATAGTTTAGACTTCTTTTCACTGGAAAAATGCTTTTGAGTAGGAAAGTCACGATTACAGATTTTATAGGTACGATTATTGTTTGAAAAATAACCACAATTCTACGATTATCACGATTTTTATGTTTTAATGTCACAACGCTGGAAATGTATAAAATAACATGAAAACTCCTTTTCTGTTAAGTTTTATCTGTGTGTTGATGTCATGAAAACAGAATATGGCAACACAATAAAACAAAAGTACCGTTGAAATTGAGTTAAAATCGCCTCTGCTCTGGTAACAATTTTAAAAAAGCTATACAGTATTATATGAATGAAGATGAAAAGATAAAAAATAAATGTGAGTTTTAGGATTTTAGTAACAATCAAACTATATTTACATTATCAAATGACGATATTTAGGAAGTTTTACAATTATTACTTGTAGCTTCTACCAGGATTAATTGTGAAAAATAAATAATCGCGACATCCTTACTTTCGAGTTTCCTGTCCTTAATAATTTAGAGTTAGTTTTACTGTTTGGGTTTACAGTAGAGCTAGGCAATATATCAAGATTTTCAAATATATCGAGATATAGAAATGAATTAATTAATAAATTAATGTACGTTATATTAACCTACATCCAAAACACACGCCCTTCGTTGTTCACTTTAAGTTGTACATTACAGACTGCACACTTCATGTAAATATTCTACTTTTATTTTAATGTACATAATTTCATTATTTTATTTTTATTTCTATTCTTGATATAGTTTTCCAGTCTAAATGTTATATGTTCAGTTTGTTAGTCTTAATATCTTTTTTGTTTCATATTTATATTCATATTTATATTTATGTAGGCACCATCAAATCACAACAAATTCCTTGGCAATAAATCTCATTCTGATTCTGAAATGGGGAATATCGTGTATATGGAGTTTGCTTGTTTTGAGTTGAAAGTATCCTCTCTTTTAGCATTTTGCACAACATTTTCTTTGTTATGGTCATTGAAAAGTATTCTAATACACATCTAATTAATTAATTAATAATAATATTTTCAGTCAAATATTTTAATGCACATGTGCTTCTGATCCTTAATAAGATCCTCAAGGCCATAAATCTGAACCACCTGTTTGTTTACTTGACCAAAAAAACATTATATCAAGATATATATCGTTTATCGTGATTAAGGAAAAATTTATCGGGATATGAAAATAAGTTAATATCGCCCAGCCAAAGTTTACAGTGATGAACGTAAACGCCGAGCGTCTCTGAACCTACAAACTTCAGCAGGCAGATGTTTTCCCTCAGCGCTCCCACACAGCCTGCGAACCCCAGAGTGAAGGTGACGCCGCCGACCAGCAGAACCAGCCAGACCGGGTCGAAGCCGTGCAGCCGGGTCACCTGCGTCAGGTCCAGCAGAACCCCCTGTTCACAGCAGCACAGAGTTACACGGGCTCAGGGAGAGGGGCATTCTGGGTAATGAAGTTCATTCACCTTCTCACTCCAGGCCCAGAACCCGGCGGCGATGAAGGCGGCCCCGGCCAGCTGCAACACAAACGCGTTCATCATCAGAAACGTCACACTTCCTGTTCGCTTAGCCACACAGGATGCCGATTACATCACTTCCTGTCGGGCTGGTGCAAACAGGAAACAGAACTTCCTGTTCAGCATTACACACTCACACTGCAACCTCCGTGATGCCATGAATCGCTCGACACGCCCGATCATGAGACTCACCCAGAAGATGATGTTGTAGCTGAACATCAGGTACTTGTAGCAGCAACTGACCTCAGCGTTGTCATAGCGATAGTAGTACATCTGTGAGAGGCGGTCAAAGGATCGATATCACGATTCTGGTTCATCCAATCAATCAATCAATCAGTCAATCAGTCTGTCTGTCCTGTGCAGCTCTGTACAACTCAGTTCTTTAGTTTATAATAAGACTCATCGGATCATTTTATCATTTATCTTTGTAACGGCTCAACAAACCAATCAATAATTAAATTAATCTGTATTTACAGGTACTAATCAGGAAAACAGAATATGCCGGAAAAGTTGTTTTATTCAGGCAATTCAACGTAAAAAAGTGAAACAAACACATTTGATATACTAAAGTACAGATGCAAGGTTTTACTTTCAGAGGCCTTTTCCGTTTAAAAAAATGTTTTTATTGATTTCAGGCAATATTCTATTTTTTTTTTATGTGAGGTCATCTTAAACTGTAATATATTGATTTGTTGGGGTAGTGAAGAAAATCGTTTTTAATCGGAATCGAGATTCTTGTTTCACAAGATTCAGAATCGTTTCAAGGTTTCCAAGAATTGATTTTTTTAGAAGGCTAAAAATTATTCTTACTTTCAAAGCTGCTGCTAAGCGACAAAAGCCATGATAAACTTTGCTAGGTTCGCTAAGTTTAAACCGTTTTTTGATGAAAATGATCAGTTTTCTTTCAGCTAACGAAACAATTCCTCAGAGCTGTTTCTGTCTTATAGAGGAACAGAGTTAATCAGCACGTTTTGTTACCAAAAGAGGATTGAATGTGAATTAAAACCGGTTTGAATCGAGAATCGATACAGAATCGAATCGTTATCTAATTGAATTGTGAGTTGCTGCAAGATTCCCACACCTATTGATCTGCAGACTATTTGTCTGTATGTGTACATTTCATCTTTGAAGTTAAGTTACCAAAATGCAGCATTTTTTCTGGATGTTTTAATTTTCCCGAGTAATACCTGTAACTTAACTTCAAAGATGAAATGTACATACATAGACATAAGTATGCAAATCAATGTATTTCAGCTTTTATTGGTTGAGATTTTGCTGATCAGGATTTGTAGCTTTAAAAAAACCTTGCATTATAAACTCTGAAAATTAGAACATTGTTTAAAATTAATTTTTAAAAAATAGTTTCACCTTTTATACTGAGTTGCCTGAATAAAACTACTTTTCCAGCATATTCTGATTTTCTGAGTAGTATCTGTAAACAGAGCGTGATGGAAATGTGTTATTTGACCAGTTTTAAACTAGTTTTATTTTATTCTGCTCTAAATATCCACCCTTCTCTTGGGATCTGAATAATCCAGCTTTTTTTTTGGATCCTACTGAACAGAAATGAACACAAACTGAATTTTTCATCCAGAGAAAATCACTACTCGGTGTAATCAGATTACAGAATGAACTTCAACATTTGGTTTAATCAGGTTAAAAGTTACCCGGACTGGACACCCGGGCCCAGATGTGTCAGACAGCTGGTTCCGGTTCGGCCCATATCTGAACAGTGTGACGTCAGGATGGAGAAAGAGGACGTAATAGGGACGATTTCCTAAGTAGGTGTGTTTTAAATGTCACCGAGAAAGACAAATAATGCTCAAACTTCAACTATTAAAAAGTCATGGATTATGAAATGTTTATATTTTACAATAAAGTGGCCGAAAAATAGCAAAAAAAGCAGAAACAACAGAATCCATCAGAAAGTGATCACTTCTTTCCACCGATGATCGATCCGTCAGCACTGGGTTAGTTGATCAGTTCACAGCTGCTGCAGCTTGAAGTGATCGATAACTCTGTGTTAAGATCATCATACTTAATTTTTCAGTTTTCCTGTTTACTGACGGCACTGTTTGTTAATTTATAGTCAAGTTTCGGTTATTGATAAGTTGAGTTGGGAGCGAACAGGAAGTGCCGCAAGCTAATGCTAACAGGGTGAAGCTAACAGGTGACGTTGAGTAAAAACAAAGAAAATAAACAAAAACAAAACAGAAAAGTTAAAAGAAACTTCCCAACTCACTTCAGATCAATATGATCAACAGGTTTCTGCCACCACCGGCCTTTAAATCGATTATTACACACCGCTGTAATCCAAGAACTTTTCTGTTTACCGAACAACTACAACTACTGCTTTTCTTTTTACTTCTTCTTCTACTTTTTTTATATGGCAGTGACTCACTAGCGGCGCACACCGCCTCGAAGCGGAACTGCAGCAAAGAAACGAACATCTGTTCCTTCATAACATTTTAACGATGTCTGCTTGTTTTCTGTTTAGTTTACTCTCCTTCGACCCTGATATTTAGGAAAATTGTTAACTGATTTCTCACAAAAATAAAAACTTTGATTGAATTAAAGGAAAAATGAAAAAAAGGAAATAATAATTATGTTTTAAAAATTCCATTTGTGCATCTTAATTGTTGTTTCACCACTGTAATGTCTGACCTGTTTCTTTCTTTACCTTCATTGTTTTACTGTCAGAATTCTTTCATTTTCATTTTAACTTCTGTTCTTCACAGATTTTTATCTTAAACTTGTATGACCACCAGTTCAACAGTTTAACTGTGAACTCACCTTAATGAAGTTCTTACATGAAGGTTATTTTAGAAGCTCTATTGTTTCGTATAACCTGAAGACTATACTGAAAAATTTGTCCAGACAAAAGTTTGCCACTCCATACCTCAAACCGATCAACACATTTTAACAAAACTTTTCATAGTTAGATTTAGAGCTAAAACAACAAGTTAATCTATTTGAATCAATTCAAATTGATTAACTTCCACTAAGTAATCTGAACTATAACAGTCCTGAATTAAAAATAATCGTTTTGATTTTTAACCAATAACTCAGTTTATCTGTAATTGTCCACTTTGAATTTAAAACACTTTAAATTTCAACTAACTGCTTTGAATTTGGGCAAACTAATCTGAACTACAATCCAAAAACTAAAAATTGAGTCCTCTAAACATTATTGCTCTGAGTCTCCTTACTTTAACTAACTACTCTTAAAGTTGGCCAAACTACTCTTAACTCAAACTATCTTCTCTTAACTTTAACTAACTACTCTTAACTTTAACTAACTTCTCTTAACTTTAACTAACTTCTCTCACCTGCTGTTTTTACGATGAACCAAACAAAAAATTTCCAGTGAATCTGATGGGAAACTGATTCCAAACATTTGACTAGTTCTGTGTATTAAATGGCTCTAAACTTTTATTGATCAGAACTTTAACTAATCAATCAGAACTTTAACTAATCAATCAGAACTTTAATTGATCAGAACTTTAACTAATCAATCAGAACTTTAATCAATCCGAATTTTAACTAATCAATCAGAACTTTGATCAATCAGAACTTTAATCGATCAGGACTTTAATATATCAGGACTTCAATTGATCAGGACTTTAATTGATCAGGATTTTAATTGATCAGGACTTTGCCTCATTGATCAGAAATCTGGCTAATCAATCAGAACTTTGATCATTCAGAACTTTAACTTATCAATCAGAACTTTGATCTATCAGAACTTTGACTAATCCATCAGAACTTTAATTGATCAGAACTTTAACTAATCGATCAGAACTTTAATCAATCAGAATTTTAACTAATCAATCAGAACTTTGATCGATCAGAACTTTAATGGATCAGGACTTTAATTGATCAGGATTTTAATTGATCAGGACTTTAATTGATCAAAACTTTAATCGATCAGGACTTTAATTGATCAGGACTTTAATTGATCAGGACTTTGGCTCATTGATCAAAAATCTGGTTAAGCTTCAGGCTGATCCCGATTAGTCTCACTTGTCTGAACCTTGCGGTTACCATGGAGACAGAGAGCTGATGTTCTCCAGCGCCGCAGTCAGAACCGGATCCGAACCAGGATCTAAAACCAGCCTCTTCTGAGCCAGAGCCAGAAGCGGGTCCAGATGGATTCAGAGCCATAGGCTACCGTGAGTGTGAGCGTGTGACTGTGATGCGATCTGTTACAGCGAAACCTCGCCTGTGGCGTCCTGTAATCGTCTCCATGGCAACAGAGTCGGCGATGCAACATGCTCCGCAGAAGGAATCATCTTCCCCCGAATCCTCCCACCGGAGCTTACCGGGCTCAGATCAGAACCGGGCCGGCACGGTCAGAACTGCTGATCAGGCCGACTGATTGGAAAATAACGTGTGTGTGTGTGTGTGTGTGTGTGTGTGTGTGTGACGGCTGTCAAATAAAGGAGATTTCCATCAGAGTGAATCAGAAACAGTTCAGCAGTTGACCAAAAACGTTTCATTGGTACAAACTTTTTATTCTGTTTTATGATCATGATTCTGAATTATTAGTTTAATTCATGTAGTTATTGTAAAGCAAAAAGTCTCGGCATCACCGATACTGTAAAGAGCGAGCGATGAATCTTCCAGAAACTCATGTTTCCGATTCTTGGGGTAACGATGATTCTCGATTCAATTCGATCTTAATTCAGATTAAACCCTCTTATAGTAACAAAACATGCTGATTAACTCCGTTCCTCTATCAGACAGAAACAGCTCTGAGGAAATGTTTCATTAGTTGAAAGAAAACTGATCATTTTCATCAAAAAAAAGGTTTAAACTTAGCAAAAATGGAAAGTTTAATATGTCTTTGTCATTTAGCAGCAGCTTTGAAAGTCAAGCAAATCATTTTTAGCCTTTGAAAAAAATCTTGGAACTTTTGAAACGATTCTGAATCTTGATGAACAAGAATCTCGATTCCGATTAAAAACGATTTTCTTTTACCACCTGAACACCTTCTCAGCCCTTCTGTCTTACTTTCAGAGTTGCTTTTAAAACTAACAAATTATACAGGGAAAATTAAAAGGTCAAATAAATCTTTTCAAAATGAAAAAACTAACCAAAAATGAAAAATTAATGCGAAAAGAAATGTGATAAATATAACAAAAATGCACAAAAAACTATTGAACCTCACCACTAACAGCAGCAGCTGAAATTTGTGTAAATTCTGCCAGATTTTTTACTTTAAACCATAAAAACGTGATAAAAGTGGTGTTTGTTCGAGGGCAAAGAAGCCGAGCGAGGGCCTGAGAACAGATAATCCTCCGTAATCCCTCAGAGGAACAAGGATGAGAGACAATAAGAGGAGGATCTGAGCTCATTACGAGCGGATCAACTCAGACTCTGCTGGGAAAAAAAACTGCTCTTTTCATACAACCAAAACAGACACACGCCCGCTTTAACAAGAAAATAGTTCTGATTTATTCTCCACACTAAATAACATTTCTGTACAAATTGTTTGGTTTCCAAAAAGATCATCAAGCCCACAGAAACCTCTGGTCCAATCACAGCGCGGCAGCAGCTGACATCACTTGTTGCCGGGCTGTGCGGCGACGTAGAGGGCCACCAGGCAGTAGACCACGCCCCCGACGGTCAGGCCCATGGTGGTCCGGTACAGCAGCTTGTCCATCAGACCCCCCTTCAGGTGGACCGGCACGCCGTCGGACAGCTGGGACACAGAGCAGTGGTTACAGGTGAGGGGCGGGGCTTATTCTAGCCCCTCCCCTTTCACCCTGAGCTGGTTACCTGGAAGAGCTTCTGCAAGGAGGGGACTTTGTTGGTTCCCATGTACTCCACCTGGCTCCCTGCTTCTGACACCACCTTGGTGGGAGTAGCGAAGATGACCTGAGGGCTCTGAGGAGCGGCGGCGGGACGCAGACCCTGAAGGTCAGCAAAGGTCATGTGATCACTCGCACTGGCTACAGTCACATGATGCGTTTTAATACGAAACTAATTAATCCGACTAAATAATTCAGAATTAAAATCTTTTCCTTCAGGTTCACATGGAAAACAGGATTTCTTAATCCTGATTCAGGCCTGGGGGAAAGGAAGGGCTGTGATTGGACAGGAAGAGGAAGTAGAGGAAGTAAATAAACTGGACTCAAACATGAAAAACCACAGAAGAAGAAGCAGCAGCTAGTCTCTAGCATACCACTAAGTTTCAATCAGAATTAAGCGTTTACGCAGTCGTTTGTCGATTCACACAAATATCACGATTTTTTTTTGTTGCACGGTATTTACATCTGTTTTTTACTTGTCTTGTCGAGCTTTACGTCGTTTCCAGGTTCGAACATTTTCCTGCTGAATTCATCTGAAAAACTGACTCCTGAAAAGTTCCTGGTTCAATTTTATTACAATATCAAGGAAGCAAGGACGGACGGACGGACGGATGGACGGACGGAAGGATGATGGACGGACGGATTGATGATGAATGGACAGACGGACGGATAAACGGATGGATGGATGGACGGATGGACGGACGGACGGACGGACGGATGGATGATTGAATACTCTAACAGTAATAATGAACGTAGGTTTTGGTGGATCAATGATCCAAATGTTAATTGTAATAAGCGAGGTTTCACCACAATCAGTCTGAGATAAAGAAGCATCTTGCAGTGGGTGAATGTCTCATACGTGAGATTTCTTCGTTCTCCTCTCAGGCTGGTTCATGGCCGTGAGTGCAGTGGCGGCAGAGTCTCTCCAAACTGCAGTTCTCACCTCTCCAGAGATGAAACAGTCTTCCCCAACATGCCGCCTGCGCCTCAGATATTTCCTGTGGGACTCAGGTAACAACATCAAGAAAACAGCCAACTGAAAGACCAGATTTCATGTTTTGGATTTTTTTTTTCTTTTTCACCAGCAACTGTTTATTTAATTCATGCAGCCACAGTCTACTGCTACATTACCCACAGGTCACACCGGTCTGGGCTCTGCACCTCTGTGGGCATCCATCCATCATCAGGACTCTGAGGAGGCCATAGTCTGGCGTCCTGAGGCCTCCAGCGT
Organism: Craterocephalus amniculus; assembly: GCA_036024015.1. Lineage (NCBI taxonomy): Eukaryota > Metazoa > Chordata > Actinopteri > Atheriniformes > Atherinidae > Craterocephalus > Craterocephalus amniculus. Next base: position 9,350 of record JAVQJG010013216.1, read on the forward strand.
CCGTAGCTGGAGGGAAGCCATCGTCTTTCTGGGCCGCATCGCCTCAACCTTTCAAATCCGTCTTCACTCGCAGCGCTCAGAGGGACGAAGAGGAGACGTGGCCATAGATCAGCTGGAGTTTCTGGACTGTGCTTTGCCCTGTGCGTCCCTCTGACAAGCAGGCAGAATCTAATTTACAGAAAAAGGATGATCATTAAGATTTTTTTTCTCTTCACATGATCAGTACCACGCCCTGAGCCGGAGTGTCCGGCAGCGATGGTGAAGTGTGACCGAGGGGGCTGCGTGGAGCAGCGGCAGATCTGCGATGGCAGCGATGACTGCGGCGACGGGTCTGATGAGAAGGGCTGTGGTGAGAAATTAGACTTTATGATTAATACTTCTCTGTTGAGAGATCTGCATGACGCCAAAATTACTGTACATTGCAATGGCCTACATGAAACTAGTCACAGTAGCGGGTTTTTCTGCAAGTTTTCTGCAACTTTATTTTCTATGAAGGAGTATTAGGGCACAAAGGAAGGAATAAAATTTAATTTGCAGAGAAAAAAAATTGAATTCTAATTTTTCTAAAAATAAAACATTAAAATAAATTTTGAGGATGTTTTTTTTCAGTTTCGAAAAAAAAGAAAAAATTCTGGGAAATAAATTTCAGAAATCTGAGTTTTTCTACCCCCAAAACTAAAAAACTAAATCAATAAAAAATACAAATCTGAGAAAAAGTCAGAACTCTCGAATTGAAGTCTGAATTGTCAGATTAATGTCAGAATTATTTATCACAGTTCAATTTCTTTTCTTTAGTAGCCTGATTACTCTTCCATCATTTTAAAATGTAGTCAAACAGTTTATTTAATCCTGGAGCTGCCGGTGAGATCCTCAGTAAAACAGGCTTTTTGTTGTGTCTCCAGACAGATATCACCGCTGTGACTTTGAGGAGGGCCTGTGTGGCTGGGACCTGAGGTCGTTTTCTAGCCTGAAATGGAACAGAACAAATCAGGAGCTGATCTCCCAAGAAGATCCTCTGAAAGGTCCCGGAAGAGATCACTCCAACAACACAGCCTCGGGTATCATATTCAGTCTTGTTCAGCCACAGGCTCACTCTTGATTTATTTGAAGTATTTTCCTATTAGCTATATGGATTAGCAGTAATCAAAAATATACATTTATTCTTATGTCAGGTTACTTCCTGTATGTCACTGTCCCGGATGCTGGTCTGAAAATGGACTGGGCGGCTTTCCAAAGTCCGTCACTTGAACCCACCAATAGTTCGTATCCTTGCAAGGTGAGTTTTTTGTTTATTTTATTTGACTTTATTTTATCTTTTTTGTTTGTATCTATCCATCCATCATTCAATCAATTTATCTCTATATTTATAAACTCTATTTATTCATTCATTCATTTGTTTATTATTGTAGCTGGTGATGTACACTCACCAGTTTGGGCCGAGGTCCGGCGGTTTGACGGTGTTGGTGGCAGACAAGCAGATCACCCCTGTGTGGGAGCGAGGTGGAGCTCTGGGGGACCTCTGGGTGAAGGCAGAGGTGGAGATTGTAACCGACTCAGTTTTCCAGGTGAGATCTTCTCAGGCTCATGGAAAAAATACTTTCCTAAACCACAAGGTGCTTTCAGTGAATCATATACAGTAAAGATAGACAATTATAATCATTCAGACAGAGAATCAAAACAATGCTTGTTGTTGACTCTAAATAAATATGATATTCTGATTAGAACCAAACATGTAAGACAAATTAGTTGACTGATGTATTCAGATATTTATACCATGAAAATAAATTAAAATAAAAAAACAGCCATGTTATAAAAGAACACAACAAGTTTCTAAAATATGGCAGGAAGAAAAATTTAGTTTAGGCTCATTTTAATGTGGAGAGTAAAATTATGACTGTTGGACTCGAAGATGAACAAAGTCATCAAATGTGGGCCAAATTTATGGCAGGATGTCTTACTTTGAGTTTAAGATAAGATGAGATAAATACTTTATTGATACTAAATATGAAATTGTGTTCCGCCGCCACATACACTCAATCAATCACAAACATCTAATCAGCTGGTTTGCTGGAGTTCCATTTAACCAGACAGTGTAACCATGTAACACTGGAGCGTTTTCTGATGCTACTGATTTTTAGAACTGTGTAACGTAGGTTTTCACTGATTCTTGATTGAATGTTGATAAAATCCAAATACCAAAACTAGATGCAACTCAGTATCCGCCCGGAACGTCCTCAGGCTTGAATCATGTTAAAGGTTCAGTTTCTGTGGATAATTTGTTCTGCAAATACAATTTCTGAATAGAAACAACATAAATGTGTTTTATCATAAAGACTAACAGGTGGGAGTTTATCACTACATGAATGTGATATTGATAGAATTAGAAAATCGACTCGTATCAGGTACTTAAATTTAACCACCATCTAATAATAAGCCTCAGGAATAAAATAGATGCTATCCCAATATGTAAGTCTCTTGTGTTTAGTGTAAAGTGTTTTGATGAAATGTAGCATTAGTTTACATCAACTTTGTTGAAATTCCCACAGATCTTGATAATGGCAGCAATCAGAGACTCTGCATACGGAGGTATCGCTGTTGACAGCATCATAATGTCTCCTGAATGCCGTTTTTCAAATGGTATGCTTTTTTTTTTCTTTTTCTTTTGGAATTTAAACAAAAAATGTAATGGTACCCGTCTAAAAGATGAGTTTAAACAACCCGTTTAACCTGTATCACAACATTCTCCTCTTTGACTAGACACTAACATCTTGGAAGAAATCCCTAAATCTCCGGAGGACCCGTGCACCGACCAGGATAAGATGTGTGACTTCCAAGTTGACTGTGAAGAGGCAAAAGACGAGGGGAAATGCGGTGAGTTTTGGTCCAGGTAACTCAGGTTTCCACTTACTGACGAGTCTGGAAGGGATCAATGGTTTAGGGACATCAAACATGTGGCCCGGGGGCCAAAATCAGGCCACAAAATGGGTCTAGTCTGGCCTCCAGGATGAATTTGGCTGTTTCTGATCCATTGTAATTTGTTATTTGTAATACTTTGTAATACTTTGTTATTTGTTATACTACTGTGCTTGAGCAAATAAATAAAATGAAGAAATATTTAAAATAAATATGAAAGAAAATTTAAGTAAACTGTATTAAAAGAAAAATGTCAAATTTAATTAATGTATGTTCATATATATTTGTTCAAAGATTAACAGGTTTTTATTATCAATCTATACAAAAAATATTAAACACAAAAAAATGTAAAGTCAAGTGTAACTAAGGCACAATATTATGGAAATTTCACTAACTTTTTAAAATAAAATTCAGGTGGTCCATGTTTTATAAATGTTTAGAGCAAGGTAATGTGTTTGTGTGAATCCAAAATGTGAAGTTGTCATTCTTCTGAGCTTGTTGTTGTTTTACTGGGCCGGCCCACTGCAGATCAAATGGCCTATGTGGCTCCTGAACAAAATAAGTTTGACATCCTTGCTTTAAAATATTTCTGATTTGAGTCAGCTGAAGCATCAGACCAGAATTTTCTTAGAACTGCTTCCATCTCCAAACATCATGCATCTTCTGTGCTCAGTCTCATGGAAAAAATACAGATTTTGACACGTTGGTCTTAAACCAAAACACTGTTGACACTGGATGTCAACAGATGCTGATTTCTGGTATTAAGTTTTATTTAGTTTCATATGTGTTTTATTCTGGGTGTGACTTCTTGCATCCTCTCTCCAGGGGATTTCTCCTACCCTGAGGGCAGCTCAGGATGGACTGACACCAGCATCGGGAGTCAGGGATGGACGCTGCATGAAAACTCCACAACCAAAGGTGCAAAGGCTTCCATAATTAAAGATTCACTGATGAATAAACAATAATGTCTCAACGTTTGTCCATTCCTGTCTCTCTTAGACGTGTACCTGTACGTAGCCGAAGCTCCGGGCCAGCAGCTGACGGACGCCCAGATGAGGACCCCCCTCCTGGGCCCCTCCAGTCCGGCCTGCAACTTGAGCTTTGATTTCGTCCTCGCTGGGAGTTATGATCATATCGGTAGCTCATCGTCCAACTTGTCCGATGTGTTGCCTTAGTTTTTTTCCAGGACAAACTTACACAGAAATGCTGTCCACTTGTCTCTGGTGCAGGGGAGCTGTCTGTCAGGGTGATGGACAGCGTGCTGGGCGTTGGGCCTAAACTCTGGGAGTTCAGTGGGAGGACGGGAGCGGAGGAGGAGGCTTGGCATCATGCTGATGTTAATATCGGAGTCAGGAAAAATCGTTTCCAGGTCAGCTGACGTCTGGGCTTTTCTCCAGGCTTGTTCCTCATAAGATCATTATTTTGTGCTCATGTTGAATTGACCCTGTTTCAGTTTTCCATCTCTAACCAACTTAAAGAAATGTCTTCACTAGACATTTGGTCAGTTAGAGTCGACGCTTATATTGAGGAGGAACCCTGGTTATACAGCATCTGATTGACTCATATACCCCTTATGAGGATTCTAAAGGGCACCTGGATGATTTCTGCCAGTAATTCAGACTCTTTTCTGCCCTCGTCACAGTTTCTGATCACAGCTTTAATTAAACTGCCCTGTTGGCTTCTTTGAGCAACTACTACATGGTCCGGTTGTAAGCTTGAGTCCGGAAATTCAGGATTAACTGCCTTAACTGTAGAACTTTATCCCTTTAATTAAAAGAGATTAAGAAAAGGTCAATTTTTTTAACCTAAATTCTTTATTAGACCCATAATCCAACTATTAAAATAAAACTAAAGAAAGTAATTTTTAATAGGCTATATATGAAGTTTGTTTGATGCATCATAATTATTTTAGTGCAAAAAATATCGACCAGGGGGCAGAACTGTGATGACTATGTGTGTGTATCAAGACAAATGAAATGGCACACCAGAAGAGGCTGGAGTTATTTGTATTAGAAGTTCTGAGCAACTGGAAAAGCTGTGTGATGCAAACTGAAATGTTTCTGCCCTGAATTAGCATGATCAAACTGTACTCAGTGATTATTTGAATGTATGTTGTGTTGTAATGAAACTGATTAGACTTATTTCAGCTTGTGTGGTTACTTAGTGACTTAATGTGATGGCTGAATTTATAGAATTTATTATTATTTGTGTGGTGAATTGATGTAAGATTATTATAATTTATAAGTGTTGAGACTGGAGCCCAGGAAGAACTATCTCCTCATTGGGGAGACCAATGGGGATCCTTAAATATACAAAGAAGACAAACGTCAGATATACTGTACAACAGGGGTTTTGAGCAGTTTTTACCATGAGGTGATGCAGTGGGTCACAGAAACAGTATGTCTGCTTGTCATTAAAGGGTTAAGTATCTATGGTAGTGGTTCCCAAACTGTGGGTTGGGACCCACATGTGGGTCACGAGATCATTTCAGAGGGTCGCCAGATAACAGTGAAAAATATAAAACATATATTTAGGAAATAAATTTGGGATTTTTTATCATGGCTGTCAAAATTAAAGCATTAACGAAGAGATGAAATATAAATTTAACACCCTAATTTTTTAACACATTAATGCATAAATCCACATTAATATTCTTTATTTATGAAGACAGACCGATTTTAAGCCTGATATTTAGTGGAGCCCGCAGGTCAACCGTACTGATGTATGTATATGTAAGTATATGAAAAATAATTGCCATGGTGGAGGGAGGGTCATGAACACCAATAAATGTCATCTTGTTGGTGATAGCTCAAAAAGTATGGGAACCAGTGATGTAAGGGTTTGGCTCATGAGGGAGAGTAGAGATAGTCTACAGAGGGAGTTAAGCCCAACTGATGATTTACAAGTCACATAAAGATCCTCCTGAACAGTGGCTGGTCTTAGCTTGTGGAGTAAGGTGAGAACTATTCCTCACCCTGTCTGTGGAGACTTAGTGTGGATTTGCTGCTCTTATCCACAACAAAATGAATCAGGATGTCTTCCAGATGCTCGTTTAAGTCATGTCCGACCTAGAGGAGGCCTCAGGGCAGAGCCAGGACTCTTTGTAACGCTTCAGTTTTCTCCTGGATGAGCAGGAGGAAGTGGACAGGTTGTTCGGTGGTCCATGATCAAGCAACTCATCTCCCGGACAGTCATCAGAAAATGGATAGATTATTTTCCTTTGTTGAAAGCTCTTGTTGGACAAAATGGGTTAAAAATCCGCCTTACGTTCTGGTTTAACCTTTACCAGCTGCTGCTTGAAGCTCGAGCAGTGGAACTTCCTCCAAATGCGAGCATCAAAGTGACAAACGTTCGCTTCATCAGCTGTCACGCCGGCTATTTTCCATCATCAGGTGATGTGTAAAAGTAATTCACCAGAGTTTAACGTCTCACCTTTAAGCATCTCAGAGCTTGAAATAAAGTTTTTATTTTTGGGGAACCAGATCTTACCTGTAACTTTGAAGCTGGAACGTGTGGATGGTATCAGGACAACAGTGACAACTTTGACTGGACCGTGCTCAGTGGGATGGACCACACCATCGGACCTGGTAAGCTCAATTTACAGTAAGTCTAAATGAACAGGAAGCTGAATTATATTTATTCCATTTTTTTGTTTTTCTTTACTCTTTTTATAAAATTTGGCAAAATAAATTCAACCCCACAAATTCATTATACAAGCACCCCCCTATCCCTCAGGCTGGGATTCTTCCAGGATGACATTTATATTAAAGATACCATATTCATGTCTTATTTTGTTAATTTTTCTTTATAACACATTGTGAAAAATGTAACATCATAACATTGTCATTACTGGAAAGATCCATCTCCGTCTTTGTGTTGATTCCCAGGTAGAAGCCTTTCTGTGGACATGTGGAGTCCTGCTCTTCGCGGTGCGTTCGGGCGCCTGATATCGTTCCCGCAGCCACTCATTGTCACAGATCACTGCTTGTCCTTCTTCTACAAACTCTATGGCCCAAATACAGGTGACAACACGTTAGAGGAGCTGGGTACAAATGGCAATGTCTTGAACTGTTTTCACATTTTCTGCTTTTCCCAACCAGGCGTTCTGAATGTGAAGCTGACAGATAAGAACGGTTATGAGATCATCTTGTGGACCCGCAGTGGAGCTCATGGCAACGTCTGGCATGAAGCTTACTGCCCAGTGCCTCCCCAGCTCACAAGATTTCAGGTAAACTCACTCTTTTTATAAGCTCATCCAGGTTTTTAGAGAAATTCTGCCTCCATGTGGTGGAAAAAATATCACAGCAGCTTTTAAGCAACTACCTTAGGAGAATATTTGTCCTTTATTTGCTAAAACCAAAAATACGAAGGTAAAATAAGCTCTTGTCCCTTTTTTAAAGTGACTCTGTTCCATCTCTGAACCACCAACAGCTGGTGTTTGAAGCAGTTCGCTCTGGTTTCGATGGGCGGGTGGCTATTGATGATGTGACTTTCTTGGCGGGTCCTTGCGTCACACCGAGGATGTGCTCCTTTGAAGGCCAGCAGTGTGGCTACAGCAGCTCCGGTAAGGTTGACTGGCTCCACCGCAGCGGATACAGCAGCCTCCTGACTGGACCCAAAACCGACCACACTCTGGAGACTGAGCTCGGTGAGAAGTCCCGCTGGACAGCAGGAATATTTTGATACATTTGCAGAAAAATAAATAGATCATCCGTCTGGTCTGTGTCCAGGTTACTACATGATGGTTCACACCGAAGCAAGCATCCTTCCACTCGATGCTACATCCGTCCTCTCCTCCACCGTTCTCAGAGGAACAGCTAAAACCGAGTGTTTGCATTTCTGGTACCATATGGGAGGAGAAAATCCTGGTGAGCCAGCTTTACACCTTGCTGCAGATGTTTTCTACATGAGGTTTTCTTTCCAAGCTTGTTTTAGGTCATTAAGGCTGCAGAACCTGTGCATGCACCTTCCCTTTTCAGTCATTGGTATTCATTCAGCCCCACCGCTGCATCTAAACCAGGTTGCATTCTGCAGTCATTCCAGTTTGGGTTGTACATTTGCTGCCGTGTTTGAATCATTATTCTGTAGTACGTATTCAGACAGCTGGTCTCACATCTGATTGTAAGAGTTGATAAAACACGCTGAAACCTTCAGCCCTCCACCACCCTGCTGGTACGAGCTGTTTATGCTCATATTCTGTGTTTGGTTTCCAGCAAACATGCTCGTGTGCATCACAACCAAACATCTCTTTTCTCATTTCGTCTCTCTAAAGGACATCAAGCCTCATTCACCAACATCTTACAGATCTGCTCACATTTGTTCTGAACCCTTTAACTTTCACACTGAGAAAAAAGCAAGAGAGCACTCAGATGTTTGTAAGACTCTTCCTGATAGGATACAAAGATCTTGGGTAATGCTACAGCTTTCGTAAAATGTTTGTAAGTAGGATTTATGAACAAAGTAGTTGGTGAATGAGGCTCATTGTCTCTGAACCCTGATGATGTGTTTCGCTCCGTCTATGCAAACCTAGCCTACGTTGAGAAGAGGCAACCTTTCCTAACTGTCCTGTCAGGAACAAGATCTAGCATGCTACATCATGCTAGCGGTATCTCTTTTTTTTAGAACATTACAGAGTGTGAGCTTTTTTTTTAGTGTGAGCTTGGACTGAAGTTGCTGGAATGTCGCTTCCCCGGATGATGGGCAGCAGTCTTTAATGTTTTTCCCTTATAAATAACCCTTCTGTAGATTATTTAGATATTATCCTTTAGAAAATGACACTTCCAGATTGATGCATAGCAAGAGCTCCTTCTCTAAGATCATTTCTGATGTCTTTCCTCCTTGGCATTGTGTTAAAACCATAGATTAAAACACACCTGAATGCTACAGAAACTGCTTTGGTCCGCAGCAAAGGTGTAATAAATCCTTTCTTCCACGTTTTGCTTCTTTTTTTTCTGAAATGATTCATAACACGATGCAATGTTAATAGTTGTTCATCTCTGACTCTGTTTACTTTGGTTTAGAAAGACTCCAGATCTTAAAGGAAGACTTATTTTCATTATTTTATCTTAATGTGTAAAACCTTACGACTGAAAGCAGGTGTACCTACTTTTCACATCGTTGCCTGTGTGTGTGCCCTGCAGGGTCTCTAACAGTGTTTATGAAGTCTGTTAAGGGAGAGAGGGTGAAGCTCTTCTCTGACAGCTTGAACCAAGGAGATGTGTGGCGCCATGGCAACAGCAACATCTCCAGCAACCTTGTGGACTGGCAGGTAAAATGTGGAGGCTGGAACAATTATGAACTTCAAGCAGCAGCTTTTTCTTTTCAGATTCACGCTCATGAAAGTATTATATAAGATTTGATTTAGAAAAATGAAAATATGAATTCAATTATCGTGTTTTGTCCTTAGACTGTGAGCAGAGACCTTCAGATTCTTCCTGTAGAGTCAAATCAGCAAAGCTTTACAGAACTATAACTCTAAAAAGAAATAATGAAATTTTGCTTCATAGTTAGAGTTCGAGGTGATGGGATCCGGAGGCAGAGACACTCACATCGCCGTTGATGACATCATAATTTCAGATCACCCATGTGAAAATCAAGGTTTGTGTTAAATGTCGGATTGTTGGTTTAAGCTTTCTTAATAAATGATCATGAAGACTCCAATTTACTTCACATTTCAGATTTCCGTCTGATAATCAACCATAAAAAGCCATATAAAGAGACATAATTCACCAGAGTACCATCTAACGTCTGTGTTTTCTCTGTTTTTCTTTGTTTTCTGCGACATCTCAGGTTCCAGGTGCAGCCTGGAGCGAGGGATGTGCAGCTGGAGCAACACTCAGAACGTCAACGTGGACAAACTGGACTGGGAGCTGACGAGTCCCGAGGCAGAGCGGCACTTCCCCGTCCCGTCTGAAGACCACACTATGGGCACAGAGAGAGGTGAAGCAGCAGGCAAGCAGCATCGGGACCACTTTGTGACGGCTCAAGTTTAATGACTTCATCCGCTTTTCTTCCTCTCAGGTCACTTCCTGTTCCTTCCAAGCAGCAACAGGACAGAAGCCAATCAGAACGCTCAGCTGCTGAGCGCACACCTCCCCCCCACTAAAGGCTCCTGTCTGAGATTCTGGGCCTACAAGCCTGATTCATGTAAGGATAACTGGTGAAAATTGACATTCACATACATTGGTTGTGTGATGTATCGTCATAAATCCTGTGCAGCGGACTTCCAGCTGAAGGTGTGGAGACTCTCGGAGGGTAAACTCCATCAGCTGCTGGTGGTGAGTGAGCTGCGGGAGCCGTGGAGACACTTTGATGTGAACATCACCTCAGCTGAGGAGTATCAGGTCAGACAGAGCAGCAAACTGTGTTTATACCTCAGCCAAGCGCTGACGTAGAATAAAACATCCCAACCGCCGTCTGCAACATCTTCTCATGTTTGTCCATAGATTGTGTTCGAGGGAATCAAAGGAACTTCTGGTTATTTTGCTCTGGATGACATAGAGTACACTGTTGGGATCAACTGTGTTAACGAAATCACCGATTTGCCAGGTAAGAACAAAAATGTCAAATTAAGTATTAAGTTTGTTGTTCTGTGTCCATGCATTAATCTGGTTTAACTGAGATTAATGCAAAAACATTAGAGATGTGAGTCTTCAAACAACTCACAATTCCATTTGATTCAGATTCGTGGGTTGACGATTCGATTCTGTATCGATTAACAATTCAAATAGATCTTTATTCAAATTCAATCCTCTTTTAATAACAAAAAGTGCTGATCAACTCCATTCCTTTAAAAGCCAGAAACAGCTCTGAGGAACTGCTTCATTTGTTGAAAGAAAACTGATTTTTTTACTGTCTGTGCAAAGTTTAACATGTATTTGTCACATAGAAGTAGCTTTGAAAGAAATCAAGCAAATAACTTTTAAAAAAAGATTCCTGGAAATTTTGAAACTATTCACAATATTGATGAACAAGATTCTTGATTCTGATGAAAAACTATTTTTTTGGGCATCCCTAAAAAATATATATGTTTTTTCTTTTGTAAGAAAAGAATAGTCACATCAAAAGTCTTCAAATTATGGAGAAACATTAGAAGTGACAAAAAAGAGAAACTGTATCTAAGGTTAAATCCCTTTTTCAGTATTTTTATAAATATGGTACTAACAGTACAATAAGTTTTTTATACCGAAATGACAAACAGAGCTGTGAAAATTAAGAAACCCCCTTTTCTGATTAGAATGAACTCACTACAACTTTAGAAAAACCCTACCACACCCTTAATGCATCTGAGGGAATTAGGAGGGAGCAGCCAGCTGCTGCTGATCACATCCAGCTGATTCATGAGCCACTTTCTATAAACAGCTTTGTCTGCAGCATCCAGGTCAGCATCTTATCATTAAATACAAAACCTTTGTTTATTATCTAGGCTGTAAAAACCATATGAACATTAATACTTTAAATAAATCCTTAGAAAATGATAACAAACTATATTAAAGAGTGAATTAAACTTAATATTTCAAAATAACTTAATAAGAGTGATAGTAAACTGGTTTGTCAAATAAAGGCTGTGTTTAAACATTAAACTGGTGTACAATTGTCTAATGAAGGTTTGTGCTCATGTCCATCTATGTTGGTTACACGGATCACAGCAGATTATTTGATAAAAAATATTACTTTTACATGGTTTTAATAGAAACATATGTATATAATATATTAGTATGCTGTATAGTTTAATGGAAAAAATAAAATAAAATCTGGGGGAAAAAAAGAAATTATTTTGAGTCATGGAGGAGTGGTGGGATTAGATAAGTTTCTTCTTTCTCCCACTGCTTTTCCACCATGAGAAGTATTGTTTAGTTGCGATGGTTTGAAGGGGAAAGACAACCTACATTTGTTTTCTTTGCATTGATTTTGCGTTTGTTGTTTTATTGAATAATTAATTAACTAGCATGTGGGATTACTTTTGGCTTGTTAAAATAAAATAAAACAGTTAGAATAGCTTACAACAATCACTTATCAGCTAACATGTATAAATCAGTTTTTAAGTGGGGAGAGGATTTTGGACAGGTCCAGGAATTTTATTTTTTTTTTAACAATTCTTCATTTTAGGGAATTGGGGAATTTTTTTCCAATGTCACAACATCAATAAATAAAAGTTACAAGATGACATAATGGTAGATGCTACAATCGCACATTGTTTGACCCGGATCGTTTTTATAATCAGGATCCAGAATAACGAGTCTAAATTGGAAACCTACTTCCATATGAAGAAAGCACCTAAAATGAAGAGCCTATTATTTTTTCTCTCATCATGCTAAATGAACACACACTTGCTGGAGTTTTAAACTGTAAATGTACAAATATTCTATAAATTTGTATTACTGATAATGTGGTTGATGTTTATTACTTGAGGCAGGTGATGTGGGAAAATGGTTGGAAGCCAATAAAGTTTCTGGACACACCTAAATGTTTTTTTTCTCTCCTCTGTAGCTCCACACAGGGAAAGTAACGCAGGAGGGGTCGCAGCATCCGTTATTGTGGTCCTGCTGCTGATTGGCACGTTGGTCGCCCTGCTGGTCTACTACCTGAAAACCAAACCTAGAGCCGAGCATACGTCTGAGCCCTCAGCTGGTTTTTGTAATGAGACGTATGACCCGGAGCTCACAGTAAGTTACGCAAAGCTTTTTCTGAAACATATTTATTGATGATTTTTCTCCTTTTTCATTGTGTTCCATCTTATTCACGATGAATCGTGTGCTTTTCAGCAGGACCATGTGACTGTTCCTCCAGCAGAAAACCACCCAATGGAAGCCGGCTTCAATCATATCACTGTGAGTTTCTACTTTTTAAATACTGTATGATCTTTTTCTAACGCTCATTAGAAAATATGTCAATGCTGCAAGCGAAGAAATTTTGTCTTTGACCACATATTTGACGCTACAGTAATAACGTCAGCTTTTGTTCTTATTAAACAATATAAATTGCTCTTCGCATTATTAGTCAGTCTATTGTAGCTAAAAGCCACTGTTGGCCACAATATATGCACATTTTTGTTTTAAAGGGATACTGTGTAACCTTTGGCCACTACAGGCGCTAAACATATAACTTATAACAGGCCACATGACACTGACCACGTTTACATGAGATTTAATTTCTCTTCAATTAAAGTTCATTCCGCTTTAAAAAGGTAAAAAAATGAGGATGTAGACATTTAATTCCTGATGCAAATGTTAATTCTGAATTAAACTTAATTCCGAATAAAGAAGCTGGTTTATTCCACTTTTAATTCCAATTTAGATCATTCCTTTCTCATCTTCTATCATTTAAACCTTCATTCCACTTCAAGTTAATTCCAGTCGTTTTGCGTATGCTCGTTCACAACCATAAACAGTGCTTCCCATCCAAAGCAAACGGACACATACAGAGTCTGTTTGGGTGAAAGTGACGTAGCATGCTAGTGGCTAGCTGCTGCTTCATAACTAGAATCCACATCAAGTGAAAACGGTTCTTATTACGACATTTTACTCATGTTGTTGAAGAAAAGAAACAAAGCAGGAAGGAGAGCTTTTGGCGTCCGGTAGACGTACATACATACAGTACAGTACGTCACTTCCCCCATCCAGCCAATCAGAACCCTTCCCCACCCCTTGGTTTAAAGCAGAATTTAAAAAATGTGTTTTCGATGTAAACCTTAATTCAGAATTGATATTTCCATGAAAACCTGATGGAGAATATTTTAATTCTGAATTATTAATTCTAACTATAAAAACTGTAGCCACTATTGCAAAATGAAACATGCTATTGAGAGAAAGAGTAGCAGAGAGCAGAGCCCTCTGTGTAAAGCAAAGCGCTGCAGGTCACATGATCCCATGAGAGACGGATCCGCTCCTGCAAAGTTACAATATCTGGTTTTTGAAGAGGGCAGCCCCTCAGAGAACCTACAAACACTGTATACTGACCCTAGAAATCATCCAGTGTTACTCACATTAGGCTGATATCTGCATGGGTCAGAAGTTACGTGATATCCCTTTAAGCTTTAGACACACCTTAAAGGAATACTCCAGCCTGAGAATGATGTGCCCTCATTTGTTTACTCACCCTCATGCTGATTGAGACGTTGGAACACTTTCTTGATATTCATCATGTAGCCGGAGATATCGGGAGGTTTACATCTTAGTTCCCTGCGGCT
>JAVQJG010013225.1:0-21546 GCA_036024015.1 Craterocephalus amniculus
GTTTACAACATTCTTCTTCGTCTGTCGCCTAGTTTCTCGCTCTGGAGCTCCCCCTACAGCTTTGGGGTGCGCACTGCATGGTAAACATACCCAGACTTGCATTGATCCGCTTTAAAGGACTGCATTCAAGGTTTTTCTTCATTTTTGTACCAGAGATGATGCACAAGTCCTTTAAGGAAATCTCAGTTCGCAGATGATGCAACTTTCACACACAGATTTAAAATGAAAGCTCCACAAAAAGGATACCTTTTTTACAACAAGGATGTTACTTTAACTCCTCTTATATGCTTTCTTTTTTGCTTCCTCATCAGGTGGGAGGAGCAACGGAGAGGACAAGGATCAACAATGTTCTCAGTTCTGGTCTCAAACGGTATCTATACAAACACAACACCTGGGTGCACACACTAATTTTCCAATAATTTGCTGTGGCAATCACCCACTTTTCCTTTAAAGGAGCACACATTTCCACTTATTTGGGAGCATTGTAGCCCCTAAAGTACCAAAAGCAGAAACCCTACAAGTGGTAAAGATAATAGATTCAATTGCCGGTTTTAAATGAATGCGCTGAATGCATTATTTGAGGAATAAAAATGAGCATCTAATCTTTTAATCTAATCGTTTGTTTCACTTTTCAAACACACCTGATTCAAATCAAATGTATCCAACAGCTTCTTGTCAATTTCTTTGCCATGAGCCATTAATGAATGGAGTCATATGTGTTGGAGCATGGAGGAGCAGGAGAGTGTACCACTGGGTTAAATAATTAAAAATGGCTTTACTCCATTTGGTTAGGATCCTTTTCTGTTAGCTTCTTTTTTGTTATTCGCTCTAATATATCTGCATACAAACACCCAAAAAGTTAGGCTTAGAAACTTGACTGAAGTGCAACATAAAACTGAACTGAACTGATGGGTATTTGTCTGTTTCACACGAGGTGATACATTTTGGTTTGAACCATCATCTCGCTCGACAGAAGTTATGTGACTAAATATAAACTGATTTAGGTTACTTCAGGGTTCATAAAAAAGGAAAAGTGAGTCATAGATTTTGATTATGCACCTTAGGAAGCGCTGCATTGCTCTCAGGAATATCATGTGGTTCTTCCATCTGCATCAGGAGAGTCTCCTGATGTATCCCCGTGATGGCGGAACAAGCTACCAAATAAGTCGAATCTCTGAAACCTCCTACATCTCTTAATGTATAAAACAGTCTCTTCCTGGTCTGAGATTTAACATTATGCTCAAAGCTGCAATGTAAAGCTCGTTTTTTTTATGTAAAGATGTTTATTTCATTTGAAAGTGCAAACATCATCCTCCTCCTTGTGTTTTCTTCCTCTTCAAATCTACAATTCCTCACTCTGACAGTTCTTCCCAAAGAAGAGCATGTTGGCACCCAGGGGAGGACTTTTATTTGCAAGCAAAGACCCTGACACTGAACCCGCTCTGAGCTCTGAGAGCCAACAGGGATTACACACCAGCCACACACAGACACATACAAACCGCCGCGCGCGCACACACACACACGACAGATCATTTCTATCTGAACGTGAGAAAACCTATGCGCACAACAAACGCGCACTCCACCTCCTTCTCCTTCCAGCTGTTCTCTAAATGTTGATTACACAAGACACCGGGGGAGCCGGCGCCTTCTCCCTCCTTCCTCCTCTTCGATCCGGTAGCGGGGCAATTCCCCTCACAAGGAGACTGAGCAGGACCAGCTGACCCGAGGAGCTCTGTGACCCGGGGTTGGGGGTCTAGAGAGGGCCACGGCCTCAGGGTCTCTTGGCTGGGTCCTTCTCCTTCCTCCCCCCATGTTGCCTTCCACTCCCTGGGCTTCGTGAGCAGCATCTCAGGATGGGAGACATGGGCAGAGACAGCAAGGGCCCGGGGACAACTGGCCAAGAAGCAGGATGCAGAAATAAAAAATTAAAACTACTTCGCTGTCGAGCCGCTCGGGTAACTTCATGTCAAGTGAAATGGAGACGAGGGAGAATAAGTGTGAGATGATTTTTATCCGAGCTGATTTTGCTCAGAGGATATTTGTACTTTTGAAGGCATTTATCGGAGTCTCTAATCCAGCTGGAGAGTAAGATGGAAGCAAACAAAGCAGCATGATTTTATATGAAGACACTCTCCATTGGTCGAAAGTGGAGTTACTGGATACTGGAGAGAGGTGTGACTTCCTGTGGCAGATTAAGTCCCAGTAAACAGTAAGAAGTTCCCAAAATGAAGCTTTTAAATATGCTCGTAGGCTGTTTTGTGTCTTGGGTAGGTCGACTGGAACTATTTATGGAGGCAGACATCTTTAACAAGAAAATCAGAGGTTTAAACATGTCAGAATTAATGGATATGATACAGTTTGGAGGAATTTTGCATTCGATTGCACATAGAGGTCTGACTTTAGGATGGAGATTGGTAGAAGATCCTTTGGGTAACTTTCTGCAGAATGGGGCCAAAGTGGATTTTGTTTGTCCTTTGCTTTTACAAATGATTACATCAGGAGAAAGTAAGTCGGGTTCACTCTGGATCTCTCCTTTTCTACCACATCTTTTAAAAACAAGCGTACACTAAAGAAGAAGTTCACAGTCACGATAAGTTTTTTTCTGTTGAAGGTCTTTTCCTGCCACGGACAAACTGCAACCATGACATTTTCAATTTTCCTTTCTTTAATCTCAATCAAGATGTCCAAACATTTTTGGAACCCTGGTGGTGTTGGGGCCACAAGCAGCCGCTTTGTTTGCTTTTGCCTTGAGCAGGCTTTGCAGTAATGGTCAGTGTGTTGATAGCCAGTTGCTGACATGTGACGTGGTTCTGTAAACCAACACTCAGCTAGCCTTTTAGCTGTAACGAGATGTTCCAAGACAAAAAAAAAAAGTTATTTATTACTAAGCCTCTGAACTCTGCAGGGGAATAACGTTTTCAGGAATGTACAGTGCCTCATCACAACGGGTCAGAAGCACCGTGTTTTATGTTCGGAAAGAACAAAAAACCTCAGCTAGGGGGCAATGCTGAGTTCATTGTTAACTCTGCGATTCGTTAGTGTCAGACACCGGTCGGCGGCACTAACGCGCTGTTTTTAACCACCAAGATGCCCTGAACACTTGCAGAGCCTTATTTCAAAAGCTTGAGCAACTTCTAATGTTTTCATTCCCGTTTTAATTCTTCTTCTATGGTTTTCCTCTTCTCATAGCTCTTCTTCTTCTCTGGTTTGTTTCTGCTCATATATGCTCAACGCTGTTTCCGGTGGTATTACTCCGACCAAACTGTCCGTGCGTCTGCGTATCCGTCTTCTGCATCAAAGATAAATGGGCCTTTAAGGCCTTATGAAAATAAAAATACAGTGGCTTGGAAGTTCACAACAAATTTTTGTTGACCGGAACACTTTTACATTTCAACCAAACCATTTTTAAAACAACTTTTTTATGAAATGACTTAAATTGACCAAAGTGTTTGGGTCGAAATGTTGATACTTGCCAGCTTATGTACATTTGTTTTGCACTTCCAAGCCAACGGATAAAAAAGACAAATGCTTTGAATACTTTACAAGCCTTTTTTTTTTTACATTTTCCCTTCATTATCAAATCTGTACATGATAAATCTATGTATTGCAGAAATGGGTCGTCTTCAGGAAGGAAGGCAGTTCAGCTTTTATTCACAGTAAAGACGCTGACCCGGGGTGCCCTGACTTTTGCACACCAGTGTTTTTTAAGCATTCAGTCCAAGCATCAGCTGTCTATGAGCCCAAACTTCCTGCTGGTTAATGTATGCTCGCCGTGCGACAGCCTGACCTGTCTGAAGTGATTTCTGACAGCCTTGTTTAATTAGCCCGACGTGTGTGTACTTTTATACATATTCATCGGCAGCAGATTTCAGCCCCATTGATGTCGTAATTGATTCAAAAGGTTTTGTAATTCCTGCAAGAGCATCACGAGAATTTCAATGACTTGGCGATTCGGGTAAAAACCTGAGGAAAACGTCACCTCAATCGCCGTGACAGGAGGATTTTCACAGAGAAAAAGAGTTGCGCTGGAACAGCAGCTGCCTTTTTGTTCCCCCCTTTTTTTTTTCAATAAGTAAATGACACATTTAGGATTTATTAAGACAAGAAAGATTTTTCAAATAGTGGAGTTTCTGTGGAGTTTCTGTGGAGTCTCTGTGGAGACGAGCTCATTACTCTGTAGCCTCGGGCCATGCTCGTCTCAAATGCATCCTCTTTTTTCCCCCTCGCCTCTATTCTTCCTCTCTGTATTTGTGCTTTGCCGCGCCTGATGCCGTAATGTCACAGCGGTTTGTTCAAAGCCGCGGTGATGATTTGGGCTCCCAGCAGGTGCCGCTCTAATGTCTGTTCAATTATTAAAGCGAGGGCCACATGGATGCATCACAGCCGCCGCACCCATAAGATGAAAAGACGACAGCTTTTGACAAATTTACTCTCGGCTCACAAAGACGTAGCCTCTGCAGCTCTTTCTCGCTGCTTTATTTTGTTTTATTCATCAGCTGTCTCATGACTTTTTATTTCTTCTGCGACGCATGGAAATATTAAAGAGTCATTTGTTTCCTTTCAGTGTTGTGTGGACAAGAGCTATCGGGATCTTTTTGATTCCCTCTTGTCTAACTGAGGTCACGCCTGCTCCTTGTGGCTCCCTCTGCTCTTTTTAACTTCCTAGAGGACCCCCCATCGGCCCAATCTAACCATGAAAACTGCTGCCGCGTTGATAAATAAATCATGTGCTGGACAAAGTCCAACCTCGTCGCTTCCAGCAGCCACCGCCGTTCTCTTCTTCTCTGTCCTCCAGCGCTCAGATGTTCGTTCTTTGATGACTCTGTAATGACCAGTCAGTGTCTTAGCAAAGCCTGTCACAATTGTTGGGATTAAGGACCAACTTAAGCCTAAAAGACACCATCAATAAATTTTTTTATCTTGTTTCTTGTATCTCTAACTTTTTTCTTCTTTTGGGTTGAGAAACTTCTGAAAGCATGGCGAGAAGAAACCCACGATGCAGTTGGCTCATGGGAGCAGAAGTTTGTCCTGGAAGCTGAGTTTTAGGAGGTTTTAGGAGTTTAGGAGTTTTACTTGGGAGTTCGGTCATTTTGAACGTGGCATGGTTGTTGGTCTGAGTGTTTACTGGGATTTTCACACACCACCATCTCTAGGATTTAAAGAGAAAGGTCTGGAAAAGAGAAAATATCCAGTGAGCAGGTGACCAGAATGCTTTGTTGATATCAAAGAAGGAAGGAAATGGTATATCTGAATGCAGAACGTGTCCAACCTTGAAGCAGATGGGCTCCAGCAGCAATAGACCACAGCGAGGGCCCCTCCTGTCAGCTAAGAACAGGAAACTGAGGCCACAATTCACACAGACTCACCAGAACTGGGCAAACTGGTCTCATGAGTCCCCATTTCAGCTGCAATGTTCAGATCTGGCTAGGGGTCAATAGATGGAGTCAACCTGCTTTAAATGAGCAATTCAGGCTTCTGGTAGTGTAATTTATTGGTAGAATTTAAGCGCCTTAGTACCAGCCTACCTGAGTATCACTGCTGACCATGTCTGTCCCTTTCTGATCACAGTGGAGCATCTTCTGATGCTACTTCCAGCAGGATGATGCTCCATGTCACAAAGCTCACATCATTGAGTCCACTGGACTCCACAGCCACCACATCTCAGTCCAATATTCCACCTTGGTGGAATGGGAGATTCTCATCATGGATGTTTCATGTTTCAAACTCCTTGTGTGACTCTATGTCACCAAGAATTAAGGCAGTTAAGACAAAGGTGGGTCCAACCTGGTACTACAAAAGATGGACTTAATACAGTGACTGGTATTTGCTGTTCTTGTTTTAAAAATAAGATACAAAAGTGTTGAAAAAGGATACGTAAATGAAGACTATAAAATAGAAAATTACCACCAGACATAAAAAAAGAAAAGCAAGCAATATATAAGACTATTATCTCCACTGAATCCTCAGAACTAAGCTGAAATGGAGGGTGAGAAAGGTAGACCGATAACAGATGAAGAGTGGAACACTGTCCTTAAAAATATCACCAAATATCTAAGTATGTCAGATATATGATTATACAAATGAAGATGCACATAGCATATATCACACCATGCACTTTAGATAAAATAGACCCCAACTTATCCAAATTGTGCTGGCATGGTTGTGGTGCAGAAGGAACTCTGTGACACCTGTTGTAGTATTGTCCTCCTATAAGGCAATTTTGGTCCGATGTTCAAGAATTTTTCAAGTCTTCTTAAAATAGATGTGAATCTATGCCTTATATCCTGTATTTTGGGTGTGACAACATCCACTGTACAACACACAACTATAAATATTACCTAAAAGCTGGTCTTTCTTTCAGCCAACATATTATTTTGATGAACTAAAAGCAACATAAATCAAATTGTTTTAGTGTGGAAAACTGGTATAAGGACTTCTCAGATTCCTCTTCTCAGATTGAAGATAAAGTTTTTTCTGTTGAACTTGATGGTCCCTCAGATGTATTAGAACATGCCTTGAGGAAGTCCAAACAGATTTTCTTTTTTTTTTCTCTCTCTGAATGTGATTGAAAAATTAAGTAGGCTACCAACCCCCTTATCACCTTTTCCCCTTTGTGTTTATTTATTTATTCATATATTTTTTTCTTTTGGTTCTTTCTATTCCTTAGATACTTTGTATTATTGCTGTATATGATTTTGTTAAGATCATAAAAGGTCAATAAAGCAAGAAAAAGATAATAACCATAAAAGAAACAGTGTTACAAAAATTCTAAAAAGGCTTAAAAAAAAGAAGACAAAAAAGCAAAACATTAAAAGTTACTGTTATATACAAATCAAACACAAACGTTAAAGCAAAACAACTAAAAATGATTCATTTCCCAAGGCTAGTTGTGTATTTAATAATTCTAATAAAAGTGACCCTCTGTGCAGGCACCAGAACTGGATCTTTGGCTTTTCTTTTCTAACTCAGCTAAGTTTCATATTTGTTCATATTAGTTTGATAACTTGAATATAAACTGGACATAAATATGCCAAATGGCAAAACACTGCAATACTAAAATATTTTTAAACATTAAAAATTTTTTTGACAATTCAAAGACTCAAAAATAGCTTTATTCCTATTCAGAGCAGACACGAGTGTGCAGCAGAAACAAAACTCCAGCTGTCCCGGCTTGTCGTGTTGCAAATTTAGACTTAAAAGAGAAAACATTAGACACTCACAGACTAAAGGATGAACTTAAGGAATTTTATGCCGGACAAAAGAATTTGCTCTTCACCGTAAAAAATAAAACAGGAAATGTGGGCAGATAAGGTGACAAAAAACCTCAAGTCATTAATAGAAGAATTACATCAAATAAAGAAATAGTTTCTTATTGTATTACTTGTCACACTGTGTATAAAATTCAATTTGCATTAATACAATATGTAAAAATCTGTTTATTCATATTCTTTTATACAATTTAGTTGCTTTTTTGTTATTTGCTTATTCATTTAATTTATTAATATCAATTTAATTTGACAATTTAATGTTATAGTTTTAATATGAGAAAATGCATTTTATAGTCAGCCAGTTTGATTTTGACTGATAGTTTTATGGGAGTTTTTGGATCTGGTAATTAATTCAAATACTAAGTTAGTTTAAAAAAATGGAGAAAAATCACCTGACTCAGAAAACTTGTACATCGGTATAATCAACATAAGGAACTTCTGATCATGATATACTCCTAATAAGGATGTAATAACCTGAAAAAATTCTGTGAAAAGAATAACATTTTACAGCCAGAAAAATGTCAACTCACTTTAACTTTGCGGCTGCGTGATGCAAAAAAAAAGTTGAGACTGGGCAACGAAAGGCTGTAAATGTAAATGGTATGGGCCACTGGTGAAATAAAACATCTGGGCAACATGTTGCAGTTGATCAGGTCAATTATCAGCATGTCTGTAGCCAAACGTGACTGGGTGTAAGAAAGAACACCCAAGGTGGACAGACTTTCAGAAATCTGACAAATAATTCAATTCAATTCAACTTTTTTTGTGTAGCGCTAATTCATAACAAAGTCATCTCAAGGCACTTCACTGACAATCAGTCCAAGTAATCTGATTGTCACACATTCATTTATACACTCACCGGCCACTTTATTAGGTACACCATGCTAGTAACGGGTTGGACCCCCTTTTGCCTTCAGAACCGCCTCAAATCTTCGTGGCATAGATTCAACAAGGTGCTGGAAGCATTCCTCAGAGAGTTTGGTCCATATTGACATGATGGCATCACACAGTTGGCACAGATTTGTCGGCTGCACATCCATGATGTGAATCTCCCGTTCCACCACATCCCAAAGAAGCTCTATTGGATTGAGATCTGGTGACTGTGGAGGCCATTTTAGTACAGTGAACTCCTTGTCATGTTCAAGAAAGCAGTCTGAGATGATTCCAGCTTTATGACTTTGCACATTATGCTGCTGAAAGTAGCCATCAGAGGTTGGGTACATTGTGGTCATAAAGGGATGGACATTGTCAGCAATAATACTCAGGTAAGCTGTGGCGTTGCAACAATGCTCAATAGGTACCAAGGGGGCCCAAAGATTACCAGGGAAATATTCCCCACACCATTACACCACCACCACCAGCCTGAACCGTTGATACAAGGAAGGATGGATCCATGCTTTCATGTTGTTGACGCCAAATTCTGACCCTACCATCCGGATGTCGCAGCAGAAATCGAGACTCATCGGACCAGGCAATGTTTTTCCAATCTTCTATTCTCCAATTTCGATGAGCTTGTGCAAATTGTAGCCTCAGTTTCCTGTTCTTAGCTGAAAGGAGTGGCACTCGGCGTGGTCTTCTGCTGCTGTAGCCCATCCGCCTCAAAGTTCGACGTACTGTGCGTTCAGAGATGCTCTTCTGCCTACCTTGGTTGTAACTGGTGGTTATTTGAGTCACTGTTGCCTTTCTATCAGCTCGGACCAGTCTGGCCATTCTCCTCTGAACTCTGGCATCAACAAGGCATTTCCGCCCACAGAACTGCCTCTCACTGGATCATTTTTCTTTTTCAGACCATTCTCTGTAAACCCTAGAAATGGTTGTGCGTGAAAATCCCAGTAGATCAGAAGTTTCTGAAATACTCAGACCAGCCCTTCTGGCACCAACAACCATGCCACGTTCAAAGTCACTCAAATCACCTTACTTCCCTATACTGACACTCGGTTTGAACTGCAGAAGATTGTCTTGACCATGTCTACATGCCTAAATGCAGTGAGTTGCCGCCATGTGATTGGCTGATTAGAAATTAAGTGTTAATGAGCAGTTGGACAAGTGTACCTAATAAAGTGGCCGATGAGTGTACATATATACTAGCCAATTGATAACAAAATAGCCGATGTAAGGAAACCAACAGACTGCATCGAAAAGAGTCTTCGATCAATCCCCTTCTGAGCAAGTTTCAGGCGACGGTGGGGAGAAAAACTCCCTTTTAATAGGAAGGCAAAACCCCCGGCAGAACCCGGCTCAGGAAGGGGGTGGATTCGACAGAAAGGGTGACCGTGGACGGAGAACGTGAGAGCCCAAAGTGAGGATAGAAAGAGAGTGTTGCAATTGTATGTGGAGAGCGAGTGGAGGAAGAGCGGACTCAAAGAGGGTGTTGGTGGAGAGGAGAGAAAGACTGTGTAGAGAGAGAGTGAAAAACAGAGGGGGGGGGGGCTGGAAGAGAGGGTCGGTGGAGAGGAGAGAGTGAAGAACGGGGTGAGAGACCAAGACCAAGTTTAAAAAGAGGACTGGAAGAGTGTAGCAAGAAATATATGTATCTCTCCTTCTACAGTGTATGTAGAAGGAGAGATACAATCAAGACCTTTCAACTGCAGATTTGAATCATGGAGTGATTTTCAGAATAGTCCTCCTCGATGTAAAACTGGAGAGAATAAATATTTAATCATGTTAAAAACACCATATAATAAAATGATTCAGATAATATGTGGAAAACATGACCAGTGTGTGCAAAAGATACGGATGAAAATTAGTTTTGGATGTTTTTGGATGTGATTTTTGGGTCCTTGCTGGTTTAAGAACCGGTATAATTTTCTAATGAAAAACGGTTATATGGGTAAAATGGTTTAAGCTCAAACATGATCCAGAAATCCCACTGTCTTCTCTGAACCAAAGCTCATGTAGAGTGGACTAACGAGAAAAACTTCTGTTTTTAAAGCTTTTAGAGCAACATCTGGTTCCACCCAGATGTATTTTTCAGAGAATGCTTTGCATTTTTTAACAAGACAATGTTAAGCCACACTGCATTTATTCTAACAGCATAGCCTTATGGAGGAAAGTAGGGATGCACCAATATCAGTATCGGCCCAATACCATGTGCTCGTACTCATAATCTGCAGTCATAAAAACGTTCCAATACTACACCCAATACTGGTCCGTTAGGATAAATAAAACGTGTTCTAATGTAATTTATTAATTCTAATACTGGTTCTTGATAAGGATGTTTAGTTGACTACTGCCTAATGAAACCTCATAAATCCAAATTTCAGATATCATGAAGAAGAAAATTTGGTAAATATTCCAGGTCTTTTCCAGACAGAAAGGTCCACATGTTTACAGACTGTAAGAAGATTTGATGCTGTGTGGCGGAAAATGTCGACCTGTCCAGTCTTTGACATTTGGCTGCCATAATATTCAAGACAAACTCATATTCTTAATGAAATAGTAAAATGTCTCACTTGCCACATCTGATATATTTTCTTCATTGTAAATAAATACGCTAAACATTCCTTTTTTTTGTTTGTTTTGGGGCTTTTGTTGTCAAATATAGCCAATTACTTCCATGAAATTAAGATTTCCTGCATCAAAAACAACTCTCAGACACCTCAACCTTTTTATTATGTATACCTTTTTGGTGATTTGAGCTAATTCTTGAGCAAAATTAAAATTAATAAATTAAACAGAGATATGTTCCATCAGATGCAGACACTTCTCATATTTTTTAGTGAAGAAAGAAGTAATAAAAGGCCACTCCTGCAACCTTCCCCTCCCACGCCAGCAAACCCTAACCTCTCCTCCCCCTTTTCATTTGATTCCTCGTTGTGTACCGTTCATGCCAACAAATCCTAATTGCACCCCACACTCCTCTCTTCCCACCGATGCCACACGCTTTGTGCCACCAAATTCCTTGTGTGCTAATTAGGCACGCAGCAACGGTGGATATACTCCTGACAGGTGCTGCTGGCCTGCCGGGGTCACACACACACACACACATACATGCACAGTGAGAAACAGACAACAGGAGCGACGCTTGTGCTCACAGCATTAAAAATAAATGAAGAGAAGAGAATAACGAGAGAAGCAAGACGTGTTAATTTCTAGCTTCCATCTGTTATTACATAAGCACTGCCAATAAGTACGCATCTCTGGAAGAACAACGAGAAGGAAGACGGAATGCCGAGCACACAAGACAACCACCGGAGCCGAAGTCGTCCTGCACAGAAGAATTCCTCGGGGAGACCGTCAGAGTAGAATTCAGATTGATCAAGCAGAAATTCACTCGAAGGTTTTCACTTCCAAAACATTCTGAACGCATAACCTGGTGTTCCTTTCTGCAAAGTGTGGCGGAAAAAAAAAAAAAAAAAAAAAAGGCGCCATCTAAAATGTTGGATGAGTTGAAGTCTCCGGAGGGACGGTAGCTTCAGAAATGTTTGAAAAGTTACTTTTTATTACTTGCAAAAAGAAGTTTGGTGGAAAAGAAAGCAAGAGGTAAAGATTATACATCAGATTTAGCGCAGACTAACTGGGTTGGCCTTTTGAGTAAAGCGTTGCTTGTGTTGATGCAGAACAGCAAACTTCAAAGTTTGAATGCATGAAACAGGCAGAATTCTACAACAAATATGAAACATGATCTCCAGCCCACCTCTTGTCATTCACAGGAATTGATGAAAAGCAAGAATATTTTTCTCTTATTTTTGCTAATGTGATCAAGGTTGGCTTCAGGCGGGTTTTAGTCAGGCAGGAAAAGCTAGCCTAGCCTCTACTTAAACAACTTTAACTTTGTTAAAGAGACACGACTCAACTTATGGCACCTTCTCAGTGATGCGCACTCTAATAAAGGCTAATTCAGCATCCAGATTTATCCAGACTGCAGTCTGGTTTGCTTCTCTCTCATCCTCTGTATCTCCTTTGTTTCCTCCCTGATAATGTCTTCTAACATCTCTTAGGTGAATCTACTGCATTGTGCATTCAAAATAGTTTGCTTATATCTGCTTGCTAGTGTGAAACTCATGTGCAAAGCCAAATTCAAGCATGTGTGTGTATAACAAAGTTAATGCAGTTTCTGAGCGGTGGGATGCTGATGAGCCACAATGGCTCCAGAAATGTAGTTTTTAGGGAGTTTGTAGGTTGAAAAGTTAAGTTCAATGGTCAAGAATACAGAGTTCTGTATCAGCCAGGGTGGATTTGATTATATATAAAGATCAGAGAGTTGACCAGGGTTTTTTTTAGAGTAATTATATGCAAAGCTGGTCACTGGATGAATGTTAAGCTGCAAAAGCAAAAAGGATGTACTGTATACAGTGAAGGGTCATACATGTAAGTTTTCTCAGGGGTAACTCATAAGACAAAGCAATATAGAAAAACAACCACAGAGTCACAAATAAGTAAGAAGACTTCCAAAATGTGTCAAGAATGACCGCAGAGAGCGAAGATTCCACTAATTGATGAATGAAAATGACGAAAAACTTTAGACAAAAAATTACCATAAAAAGCTGTAAACCAAACATAAAGGGTCACAACACTGGTATACAAGTATCGGAACATAGCAATCATGATGTGAGATGAAAAAAAAACACAAAACCTCCCGAAATAAGTGTAAAACAAACATGTAAAGATGTAAAGTGTCTCACCTGCAGCTGAAAAAAAACACCATTAAATGAAAATTACTAACTAATCACATTGTTAAAATTTTGTGTGAGATCACAGTTAAAGATCATGCCATGTTGCATTTTATTGTAACAATGAAAGATGCCAATTATATAATCAAGTAGTGTTACAGGGAGGGATGTACTTCACAGGTCTTAAAATCAAGAAATGTTACAGAAAATAGAAAAGTTGACTATGAAATACAAAAAGAGAAATAAAATGTTTCATTTGATGGCTCAGCTCTGGATTCAGCCACAGATTAGGAACTGATGACCCGAACTGAGGTGATTCATTCCAGGCTCAGAGCTGAAGGTAATAAGAAAAGTCACGGAACCATCAACAACATCACAGGAGCCAACCTTGCAACCATTACACACAGCTGCAGCTGCTTAGAGCCCAGCAGAACTCATAAAGCAATACTTTATTGACAATAAACAAAGAAAACATGTCAAACTCCAATTATATTAGCTCATCTTGAATTTGGTGGCAGCTTTGAGTCTCAGGAAACTCTGGGATAGGACAAGGAAAGGCTGGAAAGGTAGGTAATGAAAGAAACGACTACAGAAACATGGTGCAGCTGATTAGATGAACCGTTAACAGGTCAGAATCAGGATAAAAAGAGTGGAAGAATCTCTAAGATATACAGACAGGCAGAGCTTGTGTTACGCCATCAGCAAAACACACTTCATCAAACAATCACCAGACAAAAGAACAACGTGGTTGACGAGATGGACAACTCCTCCAAGAATGGTAACGTTAAGCATGATTTATGCTGTTCAGTTTTCCATTTAAATGAAATGATTACTCACAACAAAACAGTTAACAGCAGTTATCTGAGAATAAAAATATTGAAAAGCTACAGCACAAAATATGGTGTCAGAAATATCAGTTTAGAGTATATTTAATGTGTATAATGGCTTAAAATCCCCCTTCTCTGAGCATCGGATGTGCCTTAGTAATGCTGCCATAGGCTTCGGCTGCTGAGGGACGTCCCATGATGCACTGGGCTTTTCATGCTCATCTATCTGCTCCACATCTCTCGTATATAAACATATGACAGTATTACAATCATCAACATATTTATTCTCTCTCAGCAGATTTTGCTGGATCAAAGGTGATGTCTGTTGGTCTCTCTCTGTCGTCTCCACCCCAACCGGTCGAAGCAGATGGGCGCCCTCGCTAAGTCGGGTTCTGCTGGAGGTTTTTTCTTCCTGTTGAAAGGGGGGACACCTTTTTGCCTTTTCCTGTCCACCATCGCCCCAAGCATGCACAGGATAGAGGATCGGATCAAAGTCAAGATTCGATGTGGTCAGTTGGTTTCGTTAGCTAGGCTGTTTGCGATGAATCGGCTTATATGATTCAGTGTATGACAATCTGATTGCCTCAAACTGATTTTCTGTGAAGTGCCATAAGATGACATTGTGGTGAATTAGTGCTTAGATACAACTAATTTATGGTTGAGCAAAACTAACAATCAAAAACAATTATCCTGTGTGTAAGTAGCAACAAAGCAAGCGGCTCTTAAACACACTTATTTACAGTAGTTTGTTTCATTACCTGCATTAAACTCAGAGATGGTACTAATAGGTCTTCATCCATCGCGTTTTTCTGCTTTTTCTCTTTACTTTATTTGTTTTAAAAGCTGATTGCGTGATAAATCATTTAAAATTCTGTTTGTGTTCATTTTAATTTGATTTAAAAAACAAAACAATATTTATACCCAGCCCAGTGTCAGGATTACTTTATGTAAAGCAAAATACTGCCAGGCAACAGGTCAGAAAGATGACAAAAAGGGCACCTTAGAGAGGCAGAGTACCTACTGAAGTTACTGCGATTGAGTAGTTTTGTGACCTATTTGCAATTTTTGAAATAAGTAATTTTATTTTTACTCAAGTAGGCTACATTTTGACCCAAATTTGACTTCACCATATTGGAAATCTTCCCCACTGCTGAACAAAATAATCAAATGCAAGGCAGCCAAAAAGCCTGAATGTCTTTACTGAACATAACGGATCATCAATTTATGCTGCCGATGTACGTCTGTGATGTTCAGTGTAACGCCATCTACTGTTTTAGAGTATCCCAAACATTATGTTAATTACTTGAAACAATCCTTGTTAAGCTAAATATGTCATCATGACATCAATAATATATAATTAAGTAACTATTGCTCATATTACATTTTAAATCACATACTTTTTTACTTATACTCAAGCAGTTTAAAAAGGTACTTTTACTTGAGTAGAATTTAAGTAAAGAGGCTTTAACTCAGTTCCAATTTCTCATTACTTCTTCCACTTCTGAGTTTTGGTATATAAGAAAAAGTGTAACAAATAAAAAAAAAATAAAAAACAAGAAATGATTCATATGTCATCAATATTTTCAGGCATTTGCTTTTGCCATGGCTACCTGCTTGTATGTCAGATATTCATAATCTGCTTCTGAACGTGTTCTTGCTGTAATACTGTTACACCAAGGTTAAGAACCTTTCACATTTTTATTGCATGATCTACTTCTCCTGCGACTCCTATGTTTTCTTTGGGCCCAACATTTTCCACAAGTCCGTTCCAGCTCAAGCTCTCCTGTAAAAATAATCCAGTGACAGTAAAGACGTACCGTTTGTCGTCTAGAATAACATTTCCCCGTACTCCGAACAATAGGACGGGCTGAAAACAAAGACCTCCGAGGAGTGACGAGTACCTCTGCATGTTTGGCTTCGGATTCTTTTCCAAATGTGAGGCGTGAAGGCCTGAAGACATGTTGGTGTCCCGAGGTGTTTCCTGTCAGCGACGGTAAGCCCTGCCTTTGTTTTTCTGAAAGGAAAGACACCAGGAGAGGCCGTGGACGTCTCGCTTGTTTGTAAGGACAGTGTGAATTTTTTCCCAGGGAGGGACAATACTGCAAAGTCACCGGCTGCCAGAATACACACATAGATCACTGCTGCATTTCAACACTCCCGTAGTGATATATACAGTGGACTGGAGGGGAGCTAAACAGCCCAAAAGGCTGCAGCCACTGTGTGTCTAATCAGTGGTGTGGGAATGCGCGTTATAATTGTTTGTTCAATTATTTTTCTTGGACGCTGCACCTGCACTTCACCAAGTGAACTCCTGAGGCCGAAGCGCAATTAAACGCCAGAAAGCAGCTCTGACGGCTGTTTAAACGCTGAGGAAGGAGGCAGATAAATACCTTTTTAGCACTCAAGGTAACAAGCAAGGGGTGACAGTGAGAAGGCTCGCAGGGAGCAATTTCCTATTTATTTGTCTTCTGACTTGGCCTCTCCCTTGACAAGGTTCAAGGGCTTATTACCGTATCTGTCCTGCGCTCTAATCACGTTCCATTACAAATGTTCACGAGCCTGGAAGTGTCAGATGTGGGCTGAGGAGAAAGCAGGCAGCAAGTGGCGCTGACGCCCCCCCACCCCCTTGAAGTGTTTCGTGAGGTTTGGACTTTCACGCATAAGTAGCTCCGATGTTTGCAGGATTTGTAAATTGTATTTTGCGACCTCTTTGGACCACTTTAATGAGAATTTGCAGGAAAGTGAAGTGCAGAGGTGTGAAGCTGTTTCGTAGGAGGAAGAAAAAGTTTACAAGTGCTGTTTGTTTGTGTGAGGCGTCCAGAGAAAGGGAGGGGGGGGGAAACTGTTCTCCACATTAATTATGAGAAACGTACGTTTGGTTGTCAAGTATAGAAATACAGTTGCGTGATAGGAAACTTGCGCAGAGACAGTCTTTTTTTTAAAACTTGCGATAGCAGTAGCCAAACAATTGTGGGTAGAATCTTAAATATGACAAACTGGGATGAAATGAGCTTTGATAAAAGCTGGACATGTGAGAAAATACAGTTATTTTCCACTTTGTTGACGACACCTTGCTATGACCAGGTTGTGACCCCTCCCATTTTGCCTTCAGAAACTCCGACTTTGATTCAGCAAGGTGTTGGAAACATTCCTCAGAGACACACTTTAAAAACCCAAAATCTCACCAAGTGCATTTTTCTTATTTCTAGTCAAAATATTTTATCATGCTTATTATAAGATACAAACACCTAAAAAGGAACATGTCAGTGAGATATAGGAACTTGTTTTAAGACAATAGGAGGGAAATACGACTTTTGAGCACCACAAACTTATAATGAAACCCAAAACTTCACATTACTTGTAAAATATAACTGAGAACAAGTTTTTCCAGCTTATTTTACGATTTGGTGACGCTTGAATATAGTATATTACCTTATTCCAAGAAATCTCATTAAGAGAATTATTATTACTTTTTTGCTTATTTCAAACAAACATATCTTGTTTAGATTTTTTTTTACTCAGTTTTGGAGAGGCCTTTTTCAAATGCACAGCAATGTTTGTTGAAATATGCCACGCCTTCCCTGAGAGAATATTGTCCTCAAAAACCAGCAGGGATACCTTTACAGATACCAACAGAACCCCATGGCATCAGAGATTTTATTTGTTTCTGAGGCGATGCACTGGTTCCCAGTAAAGATGTCTGTTTAATCCAGCACCACCTGAGTGCTCAAAGGTCACAGGCCTCCAATTTTAACTTTTCCTTTGTAGAAGAAAAGGTGAATAAAAACCTTTGAGGTGGGGGGCAGACAAACTGAATGCCAAATAGCCCATAGTGGTGAGACAGGCAGACAGGCAGACAGAGAGCTGACAGGTGTGGGAGGATCTTAGTGAGCGGATGAAAAGTGATCTACTCTGATTCTTGGAATCTTGACACAATATCATACGTTGATGGTGGGATCTTCAATGTCTTCCTAACTTCACAGTGAGGAACGTTGTTTAACCCTTTGTCCATCTATATATCTGAGAGCCTCTGCCTCTCTGAAATGCTCCTTTCACTGTCATGTTACTGACGGTCACATTAGTTGTCAAAATCTCCTCAGATTGTTGTTTAATTTGTGATAATTGCTAGACTGTTAGAGCAGTTTGAAGCGTGTCGCTCGCATCAAATTAAAAATGAGCAAGTATTTTCCATGCAGTGGTAAAATACCTCTGATATTAATGTTTATGAATAATTACATTTATACAGCACTTTTCAAGGCACCCAAAAAGTTTTCATTAATTCATACAAAAGATAAGGTCATGCGTTTTGTGACTTGTGAACAACCTCCTTTCTTATTATTATTATTATTACCTTGTTAGTACCTTTGTTCTAAAATAATTTGAACTCCACTGACTGTGTTCAGAAGAAGAATGAGGCATTTGCTGAATAAAAGGGACAGAGCATCTCTGTCACCCGAACATCCACACACCAGTAAAGGTGAAATGTCTTGCCAAGGCAACGCCGACAGATTGACTGGGGGAGAAGGATTTGAACCATCAACTTTCCAGTCATTGAACAACCTGCTCTACCATCTGAGCCACCGCCGCCCCAATCTTAGGTTCCATTGGGAACAAAATGTTGGTTTATGAGATTTGCTAGTCATTGTAAAGAGTTTTATTTGCATTTTATCCCAAATCTCAAAGGAAGTGTTGCAGACTTTTTTATCAGACAACACAAACACACCAGCTTTAACAGCTTTAAAAAAAAACTTAGGACAATATCTAAACTCTCTTTACCTGAATTATCACCTTTAGCACAAATATTCATGGCATATGTGTTCCTTGTGTTGGGCTCACTCAGTACAACAATGCCAGTTTGTGTTTCACAGCTTCTGCAAAGACAAACACGGACTCAGTCTTCAGAATCCCAGCTATCATTCTGGCCATGCATGGCCCTCTCTTTGCTCTCCATGCTCACCGCCCTCCATGCATTATTCACAGCCACATTAAAATACCACGCCGAGACTGAGAGTTGCATGTTAAGGCGACTGAATCGGGAAGGTGCCGTCACAACAGCTGAAAATGTCACAGAGTTATAACTTTCTTTTTTTTCCTCCTCGTAGTTCCCGACAGTGCAGCTGCCTAAATGAGAGGGATTAAGTCAACTCCCTGCTTAGAGGAAGAGCAGCCCCTGGATTAGAGCACTGGGCATGGACACAGAGAGCATTCAAGCAAGAGCCACCGCTTTTTAAAAAAGAGATGAGGGCAGAAGAAGGAAGCAGCGGTGCACAGCCTCCGCAGGAACCGCCGCTCGAGTTGCTTGAACAAATACATTGACGAGTGTGACGGGGCACCCGCGACACAGAAAATGGTGTTGAGGCAAAAAGAGGGGAATGCTGGCAGACAGGCCAACAGTAATAAATTCTTTGTATTTTCTTTCCACTTCCAAGTGTCATCTGTCCTTACAACCCTTCATCTTTTGTCATAACCCAAAACACTGCATCTCCAACAAATACAAAGATTCATGTCCCCTCAGCTATTATAGTAGTGTCAGATAATTGTTTCACTGTAGTAAAGGTGGATCCCTTTATCTGGTTCATTTATTCAGTGGTGTCAAGTGAACTCTTTGGCAGCATGAAATAACTTTGATTAAAAAATATAATTCAAACCTACAAGTTAAAAAGAAATCTTTACGTAATGCAGTGATTCAGGGAAGGAAGTGTGTAATGGTTGCTTCATGTCGAGACAAAACCCCCACATAAGATATCTGAGGAGCTTCCAGGTGATCTGGTGGATTCTGGGGGAGTCGTTTTACCCTTTACTATTCTCTCATCACTTAACCAAATGCATTTTTATTAGGCAAGGTCAAGGAAGATGCCTCAACTAAAAAAATGCACAAAAATGCATTGCAAAATGCAGGATTTAATCTTTCTATGACCATTGATGTACAGGAAACTGTGCGTGAGTCAATGGAAAGCCAAGCCATATTAAAGCATGCTGGAGGTTTTTTCATGATGCAGAGACACTTTGCTACATCTGGGACTACTAACTGCTTGTATTATACAGCGATGAAAAAGGCAGGGCTTGGCAAATTTATACTGTACAGCACATTTCATATAGTAAGTGTGTACATAATCTAAAGAAACATTAAGATGCAAATGAGGTGCAGATTATATTCAGGATTTAAAAGAGCAGACTACAGTTTTAACTCATGGGATGGAAAGCAAACTTGTCTGAGGTGAGTTTAGATGTGTCACTCCCTCATGTTGCATCAGCAGAGCTGATATTTTTTACTTGAAGAATTCAGTGTCTTTAACACCAGCAGCATCATTTTAAAACAAATTCACTTATGCAGAGGAAGTCAGTGCATAGATTAGATAATAGGAATAATATAGTTTCCTTTTCTGGATTACCTGCAGTTGTAGTGATTTGTTTAATGACTATTACCCTTTTAGAATTGAATAATAAGTTTTTCCAGCTTATACTGAGTCATCAGTTCCGTTATTCTAGATATATCTTCAGGCTTGAACCACTGTTTTTAATATTGGCTTTTTTTGTATTTTACAGACTGCAGCTGAGCACTAATGCTTGAATGTTAATCTTTGGTTCCAAGAACAATAATTACTAAAATGTGCAATCATATAGCCAATTAGTGAAGAATGAAATGGATAGAACCCCTTTCAAATGGATGAGCTTTGTTTGAAAACACAGGTTCAATACCCTCCTTATTTTCATAGACATCTGTATTTGTATTTGAACGCTGCAACTAAAAACTAGATGAGAGAAATCGCTTTGATTTTTACTGTTTAATTCTTGTATTCTCTAAACCTAATCCAAATCAGAAAGATTTTTCCCACCATAATTTCAAAGGGGCCCCAGAGATGATATATGCCCCAGTTCCTGCGAGGATGTTAATGCGGCCCTGTTAATGTAGGTCATCAAGAGAATTTTCAGGCAGAAAAAGAAGCCCTGACTGAAACTTTGACGTTGTATAGTCATTGAATGTTTCACAGCTCAAATAACTCACAATCTAAAGCATTAAAAAATAAATAAGAGCACGTTTATGAAAATTTCTTTCAGAATTTCTAAGTTTCTTGTGATAGCAAAATAAAGAAAAAGCTAAACTGAACATGTGAAAACCCTTCTGTTTTTAAATTTCATACATATATACATTTACATTGAGAGACAACTGTAATCATATGTGAAGCATTGAGTGCATATTGGCTTGGCACAGAGAGGCTTGAGGGGGCCTGGGACAGACTTGATATGAGAAAGGGCAGTGTAAGAGTGTGAGAAACACAAGGGAGATAAACAGCAGACACCTGCTCATGAAACCCAACCTAGTTCCTCCATCACATTCCTGCAGAGTTAAGTACACTGAGATGCCCGGACAGCAGTGAGGAAGGATACACTTTGTCCTGATGGGAAATTACGCACAATATGGAAGACAGGCTTAAATTGCATTTGGATGGCAATTATGTGTCTTTTCCCCCCCTTTTCTTAAATGACTGACATGTTTTCATGCTGACACTTGTTTTTTGGTAAATCCATTAAAGGTAAAAATCTTCACTGAAGCCTAACATGACTAAATATGCCTGTTGTGTTTACCAGATGGTTTGTTTCAGAGAACTTTCTAGAAAATGCTTTGTAGAAACCGTCGTCATACCGTCCTCTTCCGCTTATCCGGGGTCGGGTCGCGGGGGCAGCAGCCTAAGCAGGGAAGCCCAGACTTCCCTCTCTACGGCCACATCAGCCAACTCATCCGGGGGGATCCCGAGGCGCTCCCAGGCCAGTCGAGAGATATAATCCCTCCAGCGGGTCCTGGGCCTACCCCGCGGCCTCCTCCCGGTGGGACGTGCC
>JAVQJG010013228.1:0-11178 GCA_036024015.1 Craterocephalus amniculus
GAAGGCGGATTCAGCTCCAGCACTGACCGAAATCAGGTTACTATTAATAGTTCATATTGTTCCATTTTGGCGCCGCCAGCTAAACAGAGGTTAGACAGAATGGACGCATGCACAGTTTGACGAATCGATCTTTCTTCATTCTATTGATAATGTCTGTGACCCCATGGTGGTGTTTGATAGTCGTAAATTCATAAGGAAGAAACCGTATTCATACATTTTATATGAACATTTTATGTGTGATTTTACAAAGATGTGAATTTACAATTTTTTGTTTATGCACAACTTTATATGATTATGCACGGTTAACGTTTTGTGCACACAAATTCTAATTGACAGCTATCTTACACCATATAAATCACAGAACACATGGTGCATGTTGGAGATTCTCTGTTGTTTCAGCGTCTCAGATGGCCCTGACATGCAGAAAGTTCTGGTTTCAGAGCCCTGAATTGAACTTTTGATATTTTGTTGCCACTACATGAAGAAAAATACTCTAAAAGTATTCCAATTATTCTAGGTGACTCACACGGCACATTTCCAACCATTTTTTCCGCCTGTGGAGGTGTTGGAATGAAAACAGCTTGTGGTAAAGGTTTATGGATCATCTGCAGCAGTAAGTCCTGTTGCTGTTTGATCGAGTTTCACTGTTGCGTGCTGCACACACACATCACTGGAAGCAGAAAAAGCATCTGAACAATCTGCACAGCTTGATGCTCGAGCACATTTCCTGTGCAATCACTGATGAAGATGAAAACATCAGTGGAATGTACCTTCAAACTGTTTTTCTTTAAAATTTTGCTTTTTAAAAATGCTAAACACTTCGAGCTAAAGTTTATTTAGTAAGTCTTTACTTCAATAACAAACATGGTATTTTAAAACTAAGTATTAAAACTTTCAATCAAGGTGAATGAGTCATTTTTACCACTGAAAACTTAAAGCTCTAAATGAGCTGGAACATTTCCAGGGAGCAAGGGCATCTGTCGACGAGGTTTATGAGCATTTCTTCCTCATTAAGCTAAGGTCAAGGGCCAACTGGACTTTTTTCTTTCTTAGGCTTTTTTTCTTTTGCTTCTTCCCACTCATTAGTGCAGTTTTCTTTATCTGCGTCAAGGACTTCTCCCAAGCATGAGGATCTGAACTTCAGAGATAAATACTGCCGACACTTTGCTGCTGATCGTAAGTGATGACTGCCCATTTCTTAAAGTAATCTTTCTGACCTAAAACAGGGCCGATTTAAATTCACAAGCTTGGCATCAAACAGGAAACATCCACAGACGTGATGACGATGTACTTTATCTGCAAGGCAGCATAAAATAAAGATTATATCACAACTTTTTGAATGGTTTAAAACTACTTAACAACAAGAATATGAGCCTGGTCTCTGGTATCTTACAACTTGGTACCTAATTACATTGCGTTGCATGCACTAAAACAGCATGGCCTCACAGGAGAACAGCCCAACTGCTTGTATTGTATTTATTTTAATTTTTATAAAGCATTGAATAGATCCAAACATTTTTTCCTGCTTATCTGAGACTCGGTTTTGGATGCTCAGGGAGGCCCAGACATCCCTCTCCCCAGTGTCACCACCCAGCAGAGAAAGGATCCCAAGGTGTTCCCAAGCCAGATGGGATCTATTATCCCTCTAGCGAGTATTCTCTGAGGTTTCCTCCCAGTTGGACATGCCCAGAAAGCCGGAGGCAGGCAGGAAGCATCCCGCTCAGCTGACTTCTTTCGACACAGAGGAGCAGAGAGACCTTGCTAACCTCCCTCTGGATGTGTGAGCTTCTCACCCCTCCTCTCTCCTGAAGGAAGCTCATTTCAGCGGCTTGCATCTGTGATCTCTTTCTTTCAGTCTCTGCCTAAATCTAGTGATTATAGGTGAGGGGTAGAGCAAGAATAGACCAGTAAATGGAAATCTTTGCCTTTTGGCTCAACTCTATCCTCACCAAACCAGATAAATGATGAAGCAAATCCATCCATCATGCCACACTTGTTCAAATATTCTGTAATATTAAAGGGTTTCCTATATCTTTTTTAAATATGGGGAATACCAAAAAAATGGAGATTCAGGAATTCATTCAGGTGCCCTAAGCATTACTGCTTTGTGCTGACCCACATTTATTTTTTAATCTAACAGCAAGATTTATTTTTACACTCTGTGCTGTTTGGGGTTAATGTTTGTGAAACACTTTTTATTTTTACTAAATTCAGGCCCCTGACAGGCCTATTAATAAAATGCTAATAAAGTTAAAAACATTAAAATTCATAAAGTAAGAGACTATCTTATAAAGAAGAAAAAAAAGTATTGCTATATTCACTAACAGCCAAAAAATGGCTGGATTAGGAGGAAAATTTGACATCATTAGACAAAGATGTCCACAGTGATGAAAAGCTTGAGGTTTAAAGAGAAGAATTACATAGAACTCAAAATTAAAACCAATTATTAATAGAAATATAAAACCATATTTATAGGCAATTTAATTGTTTTCCAAATGTTAATGTCTTTCATTAAACATTAAAAAGCTGAAATAAAATAAGATCCCTTGTAAAAGTAAAGGCGAAAACTGTATTTTTATTACAGAATTTTACAATTGGTAATTGGTTTTTACTGTTCTTTTATAGTATATTTCTGCTGCTGCTGTATAACAGGATTTATTGTACAATGCATTTTACCATCACTCTTGAACAAGATCCCAACAGTCTACTTAAACTCTGTCGCCTGAGGCAAAGACCCAGAAAGACTCTTCACCTTTTTCTCTCTGCTAACCACGGCCTCACACAGAGAAGATTTTCATCCCAACCACTTCTCGCCTGGCTCTTGACTTTTTGGGATTGTGGTTATAATATAATGTAATAAAGGGAAACGTGAAGTAATTTATACGGCATTCTATATTCTACACATATTACATAAATAAATAAAGCGCAAAGTATTGAAGAAGTGCCGAATTAAAGACAATATTGTAGATATTTTCCAGTGGAGTGGTTATGTGAGGGTAAAACATGTCATTCAGCTTTAGGGGAAGATCTAACAAGAGTAGATGAGTTGTAGAGCAACACCAGACAGGAAATTAAGACGGGGGTTGGATGACTCTAGGATTGTCAGTTGTTTTATGACAGGGATGGGAGGGATAACTGCCTGCAGTTTGGTCCCTGAACATCTCCTGCAGGGTGACAAGCTCAGAGCAGACCACAGACTGGTTTTTGATGAGTGTGTTGGGTCTGCTGGTGTCCCTCCCTATGATGTCACACAGCACATAACAGCAGAGAAGATGACGCTAATGAAAACAGACCGCAATCAGCAGAAAAGGTGGAACAGCTTTCTAAAACAATTGAACGTATATGGATTTCACTTTGAA
Organism: Craterocephalus amniculus; assembly: GCA_036024015.1. Taxonomy (NCBI): domain Eukaryota; kingdom Metazoa; phylum Chordata; class Actinopteri; order Atheriniformes; family Atherinidae; genus Craterocephalus; species Craterocephalus amniculus. Next base: position 3,360 of record JAVQJG010013228.1, read on the forward strand.
AAAAAACCTACTGTGAATGTTTCAGATCTGTTATGTTCACGACTTCTGTTTAAATATGTGTAACAATAATGAAGGTATGATCTTCATGCAGCATAGTGGCACATCTCATGGTTTATTTCATGCGATGCAAGAAAATTCTTATCCATTTTGGCCCTGCAACTCAAATGATCCACAAACTCAAGCGTAAATGTCCCATGAGTGCACTTCAATGTGCGTTACATTTAAAAATGAGCCAATGGATAAGCTATGTGACTCATCAGAGGGGTGTAAAACCCAGGGGAGGACACACTGACCGGGTTTCTTTCTTCCCTTTCGAGTTGCGTGCAGGGAATCACGGTTACGTCACATGGGTGGAAAATGATTCCCGAGTCAGATGTGCAGCGAAATTACATATTACATTACATAATGGCCTGGCAGGGAGACGGGATAAAGAGAAAAGCCCTGAACGACCTTCAGTCCTTTAACACTGACATAACTACAGCAACGCACTCATCTCATTTTCAGCTAAGAGCAGAGGCTGACAGAACAAATGAAGCAAAGTTCCACATAACACCAAGTATGTGTTCAACACCCACATGGTCCAACTGTTATATGCACGCTCTATGAATAACTTCACTTGGAGGGAAATGCGAGGAACATGATCCAAGCCCAGATCTGCAATAATGATGTCCAGGAGTGGAATTGGATTTGACATGTTTTGCATTGTTTTTTACAGCTCTTGACTTTGTCAGTGGAAATGTTTTATACTTCACTGAGATTTATATGGACGGTATGCAAGCAGCAAACACACCAAGACACAGCTCACAAGACAGAAATGAAAATGTTTTGATAAGCTAACATTTTTTAAGTTTTTGAATGAATATTGTTTTTTTAAGTACTACTGTGTTTACCTTTGTTTATGTGTTTTTATCTCCTTGACAGAACCCCAGCGAGACACTGGGGGGATGAATGGTATCGGGGCGAGAAAGTCTGATTGGGATTTTTCTGACTAACATTTCGAGTCAGTCAATTAAGTTCCAGCTTCCTTTTAGTGTTTACGCAAAGATATATTTTATATGAGGTGGAGAATTATTATGTGACAATAAACTATGAACTATGAAGGGGGGCAGATCCATGTCTTTCTAGTCATTTCTGAGTCATATTACAGCTTAAAATGGATCCAAGTTTCTTAACAGATATTCAAATATTTAGAGTGACTCGACTCAGTAAAATCGTCTTCACTCATTATATTAGGACATACATGAGTTGGACCACAACAGTATGCTGGACGTCCTGAGGTCTGCAGAACAGCATCTCTGAACACACAGCACGTCCAACCTTGAGGCAGATGGGCTCCAGCAGCAGCAGACCACTGGGGCCCCTCCTGTCAGCTGAGAACAGGAAACTGAGGCAACAATTCACACATTTTTTAAACATTGTATGTTGTTGAAAGAAACTGTAGAGGAAGGTGGTAACTCTGTCATCCATTGGCCGGTCATAATGACTCAGACTTCTGAGCCATTAAATCCATCAAGCATGTAAAATATTAATCATTCAGCTATTAACTTTTTATATCATTTCATTGCTGCTCTGCCACTGTCCTGCTGATGATATGAGCATACCTGGACCCATGCTCTCAAGTCTATTCTGCTCCTAAATCTTCTAGTTCCCATCTTCCTCTCTTTACACAGTACAATAAACTTTGATTTTATACGACCTGTGCACCTTTGAGTTGTACACCTGAGGCTAGCTGGTCTCACTTTGACCTGCAGCTTAACCTCAGAGGAATCCAGAATCACTCAGGCATTTAAAAATGTAGTGGAGAAAAAAATCGTCTTTTCCCTCTGACTGATTGATTTTATAGTAATGACTTTTACTCTCAAACCCAGGGAAGCTCAGTTTTTTCCCTTGAAGGGATTGAGTCGATCCTCCAACATCTGTAGAGGGATCACACTGTGCTCAAACACAACTTCATATTAAGCATATCTCTAAAGCAGAATGTATGCAATTAAAATATTCTAACTGTGCAGTCTGACAGTACAGTCCATGTAACAGAATGCTGCAGAGTTTTGATGACTTTAGTCTTATTATCTACAAGGGAATAGTTAGAACAGCACACCAAGGTACTGAATCTCCAGTAGCTACTGTAAGTGCACATTACGCTGAGATGCAGCTACAGCGTAATGCCCTGCTGCCATATTCTGAGATTGATGACAAGAGCAGATATGCTGTCAGTGGTTAATTTCCCTCTGCTGTACTTAGGATGAGACCATTCTCATTAGCGATACTTACCGATTAAATGAGCCAAGCTTAATGCAAACTTTCTTCCTTTTAATTATGTAACTGTCAAGACTTCACAGCAACTTTCTAAGAGCACTTCCATTATGTGATGGTGAAATTACAATATTAATGACTTATTAGAAAACTTCCACACACCAGCATTAATTGTAGAGTTAAAGTCCCAGATATTCCCCTTCCTTCTCTTTTAGTAGAACCAGCTCAAGAGCTTCTAGTTCTTCAAACAGACTACAAATACAAGGTTAACGGCTGCTCCATTTTCCAGTAGGCTTCATGCAATATTCCTTTTCACATCGGATCAAAAGATTGGGAATGAACGGGGAATGCCATGTTATGTGTCAAGCTTACTGTTTTCCAAAGCAGGCTATGAGGCAGTGGAAACTTGGAACTTGGATTTGATCATTTCTGATTCCTCTGGATTGGTGGGTGACGATACACACTGAAGATTTCTTCTCTCTGCCTGCTTATTCAGGCCAATGAGATGTTAAAGGCATTAATCATTTTCAAAAAGGGAACAGGGATGCATCTGTTTTTGGCGCTCAGTCGCCTGGCAACAACGGTCGTAGTATTTGATTCACTTGAATGCAAACTGTACATTACACTTGATTTTCTGCGTTGAAAATGTGGCCTTGTAACATCAATTTGTTTGACACACTAAGTGGAGAATACTAATCATTTTCACAACATGCTGTGTTGCGTGAGAGCAATACAAAACGCAGCATCAGAGGGAACAGTTAGTGAAGAACTTACTGAAGCCAAACATCAGAATGAGGAAGAAAAGGGGATTTAAGGATGCATTCACACCATGGTTGGTTTGAGGAGTAGTGAATGTGCAACCGAACTGATGTTGATCAAAGAAGAAAACTCTGGTCTGCCTACGAACTTTGGTCTAAGACCGCATCAACATCAGCCTTTTTGACTCAAAAACCTCTTCCATCTGTTGGGAAAGTCCACTTCATTTGAGGTATTCTGAATCATCTCGTCCGCCTCAAAACGCGGATTTTGATCTGCTTCAAGCAGACCAAATACAGGAAGCAGACTGCAAAACCAAGTGCATGATGGGTAAACATAATTGCATGCAACAATAGATGTTCAGCCGTTACGTACTCGAAACCGAAGATGTCCTGCAATACCCAATAGATAGATTAATTTTCTTCTTCACTGTATGTCTCATCTTCTCATTCAGTAATTCTTGGTGCAGTGTTCAGTAATTCTCTGGCGGAGACTGTAACACGTATTTAAAAGGTCTTATCCATTTGAATAGCACTGTAAGAACACAAACTCAGTATAAAGAATGTTGCATACTGCAACTGACTGAGTAGGGGGGAGGCCTTGCAGATCCATCACCCTACGCAGGAGACAGAGCAATACCACCGGAAAACTGTGATGAGCAGAATGCACCAAAGAAGAAGAGGAAGAGGAACGAGGAGGGAAATATTGCAGAAGAAAAACTGAGATGAGGACAAAAACGTTAGAGGTGGTGCTAACGCGAGTGTTCAGGGCAGTAGGTTGTGTTGGGTGGTTACAGACAACTTAATAGTGACCCGTTACTGCCACCAACCGGTGTCTGAAATTGATGTCGGATCACAGGAGTTAATCTTGGACTCGGCACTGACCACTAGTTGATGTCAACTATGGCAACATAAAAGACATTTGAAAGTACGAGCACAATGACATCATTTGTAACAGATGTCCCCATTTACATCCATAAGGGAGCAGAAATGGGCCTTCAGCCTGGTATAGCACCATGCACTGTACCACACAGGCATTAAGGGTCAAGTAAAAATAACATACACACATGTTGAACGATAGCCGGGAGAAAATGACTTGCAGTTTCATTAACCACACCTCATTCAGATGGTAGAATTATTATGAGGAAACATGATCCATCCTGCCTTGGATCAGCATTTCAACATGGCATAGTTTCACCAGCACAGCCAACCTGAGTTGTTGCTAACAAATGAGAACAGTAGAGCATCTTCTGATGCTGCTTCCAGCAGGATGATGCTCCATGTCACACAGCTCAGATCACTGAATCCACTGGACTCCAACGGCTCCACAGCCACCACTTCTCATCCACTATTCCATCTTTGGGATGTGGTGGAACGGGGGATTCTCATCATGGATGCAGCAACTGTGTGATGCTGTCATGTAGATATGGAGCAGAACTTCTGAGGAAGGTTTCCATCACTTTGTTGGATCTATCACACCGAGGCATTCTGGAGGAAGAACGGGTCCGACTGGCTACTAGCAAGATTATTCTGATGAAGTTGCAAGTGAATAGATTTTGTATTACAACCTCACAGAGATCAGAGCCTTATCTATTTCATGACAGTATTCAAATAGCCATGTAAAAAACGAATGTGGTATAAAATAATTGTATCTGATGTCCGTAAAGCACCATATCCTTGGAATGCTTTTCCCTCGGCTCCTCTAACATCAGACTGTGACTAAAATAAGGTCATCCTCATCATTGCCTGATTAGAGGGAAGGCGCGGGGCTGAACAAAAGCCACACTGACATGTAATGAAGGCTTCGCCGCTCAACAAACCCTCACAACATCATTGCAGAGATATGTCGGCACTGGGCAGCGCTCCAGTTTTCTGCTATAATTACTCAATTCAGAGCAGAGAGGAGAACTTGGTGTAATCCATTTGCAGAGCTTTGAAGTGTCTTTTTGACAGAACTTCCAGGATGGAAATAAACACATCCACACTAGGGGCTGAGTTCATTAATGTGAGATGAAATTTGGTGATTCTGTTTTTAATCTGACTCCTGATTATTGATAGAAATGTTTGCTTTTCACCTCAGAGGCCTAAATGACTTCACTCTTACTCTGCTCTCACCTTAATTCCCTGAGAGATGCTCTCTGGATGTCATGGATGCAGGAATAAATTGCCCTGTTAAAGGGCCTTGCCATCTGCTTCTGCCACTTTGACCTGGTTGTCCTTGATGACACAACTGTGCAGCTAAATCCAACCACAGAAACTGAAACAATCACATTTCAAATAAATGAAACAGGCCACCAGGGTCTTACCTACCAAGTGTTGTCCACAGGCAAAAGGAATTAGCTATAATTTGCCCTACTGCAACTATCCCTTCATAGCACAACCAATACTCCTCTCCTGGAGGGCTAATGACTCCTGCAGGAGCCTGCTGCCACAGACAGAAAACATCTCACTATTATTGTCCTCTCCATCCTCAGTAATGACCAGGAAGTCCCACCGATTACCCTAACAACCTTTATTTCTGCATTAACACATGTGGGCTGAAATAGCTACAATTGGCAGAAGCGCGTCTGCACCTCTCTAACCCTTTAAATCACTATGACTTATAGCAGTGACGAGGGTAAAGTGTAACTTCAAATTATCAAGTAGTCATGATCCCTTGGTCTGGAGAAGGTGTGGGCCTCAACCAGGCTGCAGTTACTCCCTATAACCGGTTGGACCCACAAGTAGGTTGGAAGATCCTACATTTCAAAGATGCACAATTCAGAAGTCCAAACCCCTTCTGTCTGACCAGAGCCCAGGAATACGCAGAGGGGGGAGGGTCAAACAGTTTGATAGACTTGTCAACATCCAATGGTTTAGAACAGGCAGTTAAAGTGATTGGATGGTGGTTTCCACAGGTGACTGAAATATTTCATTTGTGTTTTAGAGTATTTGATTAAATAGCTGCAATCGGGGAGTGAAGGGGGATTAGAAGCAATATAGTTTTAAAAAACTCCTGAAAAACATCTCCTACCTTTAGGTTATACTTTAAGAAGAAAATCTATCAAATTTCTGAAGAAACCCAGCTCCTCTTTTCTCATGTTGAAATCTAATGCTTTCATACCGTTCCCTAAGCAACATCAGCCTGTGGGCTCACCACTTCTACCTTTACAGCCAACAGCAACAAATCTAAAGCTACATTTTTGTGTTTCTGAGGATCCATCAAGTTCATTGAAGTTTTACACGGATTGTCAACCATAATAAATCTGCAAATATGATATTATATACTTTTTAGAACTAGTACTTCCCAAACATTTGCAACATTATTGATGAATGCAACCCATATATCTCCTATTTAGCCATATTACAGCTCAACTCAACTTTATTTGAGCTGAGCACTTTGGAACAACCTCTGTTGAAACAAGTGCTGTACAGAATAAACACAACAACATAAGGAAATAAAACAAGTACAAGCATCACAAGGTCCATCACCTCTGAGATGTAAGTGGCTATATACAGTCAGCCATTCACCAGCACCAACAATAAACCAGAAGATGTTATCATTAAGTGTTCACATTCACATTATCCAGCCTCTTTTTTGTGCAGGAGTCAACACGAGATCTGTGCAGTGCAGACGATGTTTGCAGACACCAGGAAGCAGCAATCCTAACATGTAGGAAAGCTAAATGATGGGGAGAAACTCAAACCAAACACAGGTCAAACCCTATACAATTATATGGGAATGTAACACAACTATGAGAACAGCGCTGTCCACTGTAGAGCTTCTGATCATTCTCCGAGCAAAACCAGAATAACAAGGTGTCATTTGAAAGCAGAGACTCTGACAATAACAAAGATGCCTGTCTCATCACTGTGGGACAGAAACTCTGAGAGCTAGCATCCACAATCCTAAGTCATGTCTTACTTTTTCTATTTTATTGTAAAAAGTTTTATTCCAGCTCTAAAAACTCTGCTAATGGGTTCTACTGTGACCCTGCCTTTGATTGAAATGAATCATGAAGTTCCTGCTAGTTTCCATGGAGATGAAGGAGCCTTTATAGTGAAGTGAATCTTCCTGTCATTTAGTATCTTGGGCTTCACTGGACCCTCATGGTGTCTCTAAGGTGAATGTGGGGCTTTCCCTGGATTCTCCTGACCAGTGATAGAGGCATCCATCATCTAAATTGCCTGATGGCTTCCTGAGATATTCACCTTAGTAACACCTCTATCAAATCCCCTGGAAAGCTGCTCGGATTCTATATTTTAGCTTCCATGTTTGCATATTTCCTCATTAGACACTACATTACTCATTTCAAGCACTACTTTACTCACGGCTAGATGAATTGAGCTGCTATGCCCTGGTGTTAACTGAATGTATGATGTGAAACCATTTACATTGTCTGCTGAATCCCAGGTGAATTTGCTCAGACACAGTAACACATATCTTGATTCTGACACTTCTGCAGTAATCTCACATGTCTCCGCTTTCTGTCGAAGCCAAGATTATATATACAGCCTGTGTAGTTGCGAAGATAAACTTCATTTATTTTGGTTATGTCACTTCAGACAGGAGGCAGATAAATAGGCTTTGCAAAGAGGGAGTTGAAAAATGCTTCAAAAAAAGTAACAAAATGAGAAACAGTAGGAGACCACAATACAAAAACTGCTTTATTTTGTTTCTTTTAATTAATTTTTTTCAAAAATAGATTTTTTATTATTATTATTATTATTATTATCATTATTATTATGATTATTATTAATATTATTATTATTATTATTATTATTATTATTATTATTATTATTATTATTATTATTATTATTATTATTATCAT
>JAVQJG010013234.1:0-11591 GCA_036024015.1 Craterocephalus amniculus
CAGGCCACCCCGTGCCATTTATACCTGACTTGTGCTCATCTGCGCACGCAACAAAAGGTTTTACGGCATCAGTTTACGGTCTTTGTGAACAGAGAACCGTCTTAGATGTAGCAGACCAGGTCTATTAATCATCTCAATGTATACAGACTGAATTTAGCTAAACAGGATAAACTCTTGCTGGAATGACCTGTAAACAACCCTCATAGAAATGCAACTCCTGCTGTAAATGAAACGTGCAGGAATGCAAAGCAGGACTAGGAGTAAAGTAAATAAACATTATAAAGAGATGGAATAATAAAAATACTTTCACATAAATAAATTTGCCTTGCATATCATGGCAAGATGAAGATGCGTGTGAACACTCCACCTTCTTTTCTGGACCACAGCGCATTTAAAATGCTCTGATGAAAAAATAAAAATCTATCCAGCTTAGAAAAAGCCTCCATCTCTGGTACTGTGCAAAGTGGGAAACTTCTGTGGTCTGAGGAAAATGTGCAATGAAAGGATGGATGGATGGATGGATGGATGGATGGATGGATGGATGGATGGATGGATGGATGGATGGATGGATGGATGGATTGGGTTTCAAAATGGGTTTCAAAACATCTGAAGATTAATTTTTTAGTCTTGACATTTTTTCAAACCATTTTAGTTCTTTATTGTTTTCATAATAATTTAACTAGAATTATTACTATAAAGTGGCTTTTGCTCAGTGTTCTTTCACTTTTACTTTATGCTTCCTGTTCATTTCTGTTATTGTGATGTCCAACACTCGAATCAATCGTGGTTGCTTTAAATGTGCTTTATAGACTAAATTAAATTCAGATTTGAATTATTAGATGGATGCAGGCCAGGTTAGCAAATTTCAGCCATTTAAAAGTAAACTATGCATCTCATTTGTCTGAATAAACTGTAATTTTATCCCTGTAGCTGCTCAGCTTACCACATCTTGTTTATTCATCTTAATGAGTCAACAGTTGATTGCGGGAACATGTTATTGTAGAACAGTGAGATTAATTTGTCGTCTGTTTTTGTTTTGTTTTCTAACAGCTAAGAGAGGAAGCCACACGATAAACTCTCAAATATGTTTGTGTTCACGTTCTAGGACAAAGTGTGGCCAACATCATCTCAGCATTGATAATGAATGGGTTTGTTGGCAAATGTGGGTCAAACCATGTGAGCTTCTTTTGCCTCAGGCCAAATGATTTATTAAAAGAATTCTTATTACAGGTCTGTTGGTTCTTTCTTCTTTCTTTTTTAATGATTAAGATCTTATCTTTACCCTTTATCTCTCTCCTGAAATATGAAGGCGCCACTCACAAAGTTTGCTCGGAGCACTGAGGCTCATTAAAAATCGTAACCCAATGACACACTGCTGTATGCCACATGCTCAGGTACTACACTTTGTTTAAGGAGAGAGAAGAGAAGCGAAAACAAGACAAAGATACAAAAAATAAAAATAAAAAAAACCCAAAACAAAACGGAATATCAATAGGAGCACCTACAGGAAGACAAGCGTAGTCAGAGAGCAAAATATAAGGACTCAAAGTCAAGTCCAGATCCCTGGTCTCTTCAAGCCCAAGAACCACCCTGAAAGTCTGTAAATCTTGAAAGTAAAAAACTGGTCCAGAGACAAAACTCCTTTAAATGTTTGGTATGGAAAAGAGGCTGACCGAGCTCTACAGAAGTTCCCAGAAGGTTTGATTGAAGCTTCACTCCGTAGTGAACTGCCTGAAACACCCTCCCCATGTGAGTTTGTCCTACTACCCTCAGGGCCCCGGCTGCGAGCACAAACAGATTTAAGGTGTTGTCCCTACTCCTCCTAACTGGAAATACTGTTGGCATGGAGCTAACCTTGTTGGTCTTTTTCACACAGAGCTGCAACTTACTCTTTGAGATATACTGTATTTTTGTATCATGAGAATCTCCCTGCTGACATGAGCTGCTGATTGTTGTTATGGATACTTTATGGTGTTGTGATCTGTGTATGTTTGTGCCCTGGCTGCAAAACCAATTTCCCTTTGGGTCAATAAAGGAATCTGAATCTGAACAATGTCTATAAATAGGGTCAGTACACTCTTAGAGAAGAAGGTTATATAAGGTCTCTACAAGAGGGCAGAGCTTCCATCTAGAGCCATGTGCCTCTGAGCGTAGGCTTTTCATTGAAAAGGTTCATCAAGGATTCTTCATGGGTTCTCTGCAAGAAAAAGGAACTCATTTAAAGCCAAGAACCTTTTTTGGGAGAAATTATTCTTTAATATCTTGATGAAAGTATGGGTGTTTGGAGATCATCAGTGAGTTCCTGTTTGAAACTTTCAGCATATAACTCCATTGCGGCCATTCAGGTATGAAAATGTTCAGCCTGTGCAGCTGGCATGTGCAATGACATTTGATGTTTCTAACTTTTTTACTTATTGGTTTATTATGTATTTTGCTAATTATTACGTATTTTGCTAATATATTCAGCTGGGCCCCTTCAGGTCAAATGCAGATGCTGTATTAAGTACCCTTGGCCAAAGATTTTTAGTTTGACCTGGTGGCCTGGAGGTTAAACAAACAGATTTTGATGCAGAAGGTCACAGGTTCAACTCAGACCATTCCACCACACTTACTTTCAAAACCTTTTTTTATTGCTGCATACCACACAGAAGGCTTGTAGCTTCATACAAATCTCATGATGCATTGCACTGTATACAAAACATCAACTACCAATCACAATCCAGCATATGCTCAGGCTGCCTTCAGGTGTAAAATGACAAATGTGCTACAGAACATTACATCCCTTTTCCTTCAAAAAAAAAAATTAAATAAAAATAAAATTCATGGTGGTTGGATACTTGCCTAGATAAGCATCACTTAAAGGTACATACAAATGACTTTGATGAACACTAACAATCTAGAAATGACCTGTTGTATTATCTGACAAAATGAGTGACTTCTCCGTACGATGAACACAATAAGATGAAGTCTCTTCACAACTTTGAGGATGAACCATCAAAATATTTTGTAACATTTTATAATACTGGCTAAGTGCATTGGATGCAAGCTATGACCAATCATTCACTTAACTTTATAAGTCCATTACAGTCCTGGGCTTAACTTTACGTACAGAGCGGGTTTTGTACACAGGTGCTGGAGACACTTCTTTAGGGAGAGTGTCATGTATGGAGAGAAAAAAGTATCATATCATTTGTGTGTGTGTAATACATGAGTTGTAATCTGTGTAAACTAATTTGTGTGTAACTTTGGGTAGTTGTATTTACAGTTTGAAAATTATTAAAAATATACAAAGACCTAAAAGCAAATATGAATTGGTGTATGTTGACCATGCTTGGTAGCAATATAATTCTGGACTGGTTTGGGGTCAATAGGTCACATGACCTCAGAGCTATTGACCAAAAATATTAATATTTACAGTTTAAAAATTATTTAAAAATATACAAAGACCTAAAAGCAAATATAAATTGGTGTATGTTGACCATCTATAGTTGCAATATGGTTCTGTACTGGTTTGGGGTCAATAGGTCACATGACCTCGCAGCTATTGACCAGAAATGGTCATATTTACAGTTAAAAAGAATATTAAAAATAAAGTCCTAAAATGAAATATTAATTGGTGTATGTTGACCATGCTTGGTAGCAATATCATTCTGGACTGGTTTGGGGTCAATAGGTCACATGACCTCAGAGCTATTGACCAGAAATATTAATATTTACAGTTTAAAAATGATAAAAAATATACAAAGGCCTAAAAGCAAATATGAATTGGTGTATGTTGACCATGCTTGATAGCACTATCATTCTGGACTGGTTTGAGGTCAGTAGGTCACATGACCTGAGCTATTGAGCAAAAATGCTAATATTTACTGTTTAAAAATTATTAAAAATATACAAAGACCTGAAAGCAAATATAAATTGATGTTTGTTCACTATGCTTGGTAAAACTATCATTCTGGACTGGTTTGGGGTCAATAGGTGACATGACCACAAGGCTATTAATTGGTATATGTTGACCAGTCCAGAAAGTTAGAGACCCATTTTGCTCAATAGCTTTGGGGTCATGTGACTTATTGACCCCAAACAAGTCCAGAAAGAGAGTACAACTATATATAGTCAACATACAACAATTTGTATTTGCTTTAGGTCTTTGTATATTTTTAATCATTTTTAAAACGTAAATATTAGCATTTCTGGTCAATAGCTTTGGGGTCATGTGACCTATTGACCCCAAGCCAGCCCAGAATTATAGTGCTACCAAGGATGGTCAACATAAACCAATTAATATTTGCTTTTAGGTCTTTGCATATTTTTTATCATTTTTAAAACGTAAATATTAGCATTTTTGGTCAATAGCTCTGAGGTCATGTGACCTATTGACCCCAAACAAGTTCAGAAAGTTATTGCTACCAAGCATGGTTAACATACACCAATTTATATTTGCTTTAAGGCCTTAATATATTTCTCTAACATTTTTATACTGAGAATATGAGCATTTTTGCTCAATATCAGTTACACAAAACATCACTGATTAATAAATCGTCGTTTTCAGCGCTTTTATTTTGTAACCGGAAATAGTTTCCGCGCAGCTGTATTTACCATAATCTGACAGTAAGGGCACACTGAAAATGTAGGAGCGGCTGGCTTGACTACGCAAAAACAAGAGGCGGCTGGCTTGACCGCAGTGATCCGCAGCGGGTTTATTACATGATCCTGCTGCTGTCTGCGGAGGAAACCCCCTTCATGGCGCAAGATAATGACATTTCTAACCATTAACATGGGCAGTGCGCATGCATTTGTTGGCCTCCTCGGTGGCAGGTCCGGTCCAGAGTCGCCCCCCTTCTGGATGGATAAACTTTGCTCATGTTGTGTAATATGTTGCAGCAGAGAATCCCATAAACCAGGGGTGTCCAACATGCGGCGCGGGGACCAAAGCCGGCCGGAGGGTCCGGTCTGAGAGAACGGGGTAAAAGTAAAAATTACATTCAGATTAACTGCTGCTGTTAAATAAAGTTCCTGACGAGTGCACCTAAACTTTAGTTTTTTATCTTTTAATTATGAAGTTTAGTTTTTATCTTTTAATTATGAAACTTTTCTGAAGCAGGACTTGGTTCCTGTGTGGTTCTGGTTCGGGTTCTGGCCGTCACCTCATGGTTTCAGCGTTGGGTCTGTAGCAGTAATAACATGTGAAAAAGCTCCATCAGCTGTTCGTACGTCGGTCAGCATTGTGTTTAGTTAACCTGCGGGGTTAAGGTCGGGTTTTCCAGGACGCCGGTGCTGTGCTGGTTGTGTTCATGTTATCGTAGTGAATGAGTAATAGGTGTGATGATGTAATGAGTGATGGTCACACGCTCTGACGTGGCCTGATGCTGGCCTGTTAACCTACAGCTCGCTGTGCAGACTTTAACCGCACACTGTAAATGTTTGATGTGGATCAGTGTGTGTTTTTGTGTTTATTTTTGTGGATGAGTTTATGCGGCTGTGGATCTGCGCTGACGCATGCCTGAGGGGTCGGTTCGGTCCCGGATGGTCCGGCCCATCAGAAAAGCGTACCATGGCTTCAAAGCCATGTAGTAAATAATTATCAAAGCAGTATAAAAGCAAAAAACTGATGGCAGCTGAAACATGCATGTCTTTCCAAACGGGTTTACGACCGGCCGTATAGCGGTAGTCTCGTGTATCGCCAGACTTCTAGACCAAAACAAACGTCAACGGGCAAAACTGCAAGCATGGTTTCTGGTGTAGGGAGACCCGATGGAGGAGGAAAAGTCCGCTTTTTCATCAGAACGGGTCACACAAGCAAAATAGTGACTTTCAAGCTGCTTTATGACTATGATAATGTTGCACAGAGACTCTTTAGACCCGTACCGACCCGACCGGTACTGACCCATACCGACTTTGGCGCTCGGTGGAATCACTGCCTCATGCAGCCGCGTTTCTAACCCCAGATGGAGGCAGATTCCTGATTATTTTCTAACGATGAGAAAGTAGAAAGTGGAGCCGAAGCACAGCCGGCTGGTGTGAGAGGGTCCTCGGCCGTCTCCATGGCGACCGTCTGCAGGCTTTCGGGCCGAGTTTCCTCCATGATGTCCGACCAGACCCTGCTTGTGTTGGCAGGACGCCGTCTGCACCCTGAACACGCTGCAGACCAACGCCGGCGCCCTGGAGCAGGTCCGGCGGGAGAGGAGCCTCCCCCAGCTGCAGCTGCAGGCCATGAGAGGCTTCCTGCAGCGAGCCGGGCTCACGGTGAGTCCGGACCGGAACCAGCCGTGCTCAGAGCCCACTCTGCTCACAGAGACCTTACTTCCTCTTTAGTCCAGGATTACAGCCAATTCTGCCTTAGACAGGCGGAGATGAGCATGGAAACACTTAATTCTGGTTTAATCCTTAATCAGATAATTCTGTACGTACGTTACTTCCCCTCCACCATCCAACCAATCAGAACCCTTCCCTTCATCCATCCAACCAATCGGAGCCCTTCCCCTCCACCATCCAACCAATCGGAGACCTTCCCAGCCCCTGGGTTTAAAGCAGAATTAAGAAAACGTGTTTCCATGTAAACCTGAAGAAGATTTTAATTAAGAATTATTATTTCCGAATAAAAACCATCATGTAACCGTTGCTCTCCGTTTCCTCAGGTGGAGGAGCTGGACCAGCTCAATATCATCCACGTCACCGGGACGAAGGGCAAGGTCAGCGGCTGATTGGCTGCTCGATTGATTGATTGGTTGGTTGGCTGTCGCTGTCCGGTCTAACGAGTGTCAGAGGAGATAATCTGCCTGATCTCATGTTGATAAAGATCCTTCTCTGAATGTTGAACTTGGTGCTGCTGTTACACCACCTGGGACAGGCGGTCTCACACACACACAGGTTCCCTCTGAGTGAAAAGGCGTGTTTGTGTTGCAGGGATCAACGTGTGCGTTCACCGAGCGCATCCTGAGGAGCTACGGCCTCCGTACGGGGTTCTACAGGTAACGCCGGGAGCTGGGCCTCCATGCATCGCGCGCACACACACACACACACACACGTTTGGGACGGGCCGCAGCATGGCTGGAAGTGCAAACGTAGGGTTGGTGTGCAGAACGGGGCGCACTCCTTCTCAGCTTCATCTTCTTGGCCCAACATAATAATTCTCAGAAGCAGGATTTCATGGATCATCGGCTGATCTGTCCATGTCTGCTAGTCTCTGTCCTCTCTGGGGACCGTGCAGGTTTTTAACCCTTTCTCTGGTTCTGGCTGCAGTTCTCCTCATCTGGTCCAGGTCCGGGAGAGGATCCGGATCAACGGGCAGCCAATCGGGAAAGACCTTTTCACCAAATACTTCTGGCAGGTGTACGGGCGGCTGGACGAGTCCAAGGTGGGTCGTCTGCGGTCCTCGGTGGCGGTTCCCGGTGGCGGGTCCCCGGGCCTCTAACTGGGCGGGTTTAACTGGTTTAGGGGACCTTGTGATGCGGCGCTGCTGTGTGAAGCGGAGCTTTGTGCGACGCGGGACATCAGGAATCAGTTTACAGGGAAATGAGGCTCATGTGACGCCGCTCACGCACCGCGTGGAGGTCATCAGGGTTCCTGGGATCTGGACAATGACGGGCCCAGTTAACGCTTGAAACTCTTCCCTCTGGATCAGGGTGTCCAACATACGGCCCAGTGGCAAAAACAGGCCGCCAAAGGGTCCAACCTGGCCTCAGGATGAGTCTGGTTAAAATGAGGAACGCGCTTATTTTAGTAATCTGACTTTTTACTGCAGATGTCTGCAGTGTTTCCCACAGGTCAGGCAGCAATGTGTGGAGCGATGTGTTGCGGCCGGGCAGCGGGGTGTATGAGAAGTGTGTGTAGTGGATGATTCAAACTCTTTCTGAGGCGTCACACTTGCATGTAGCCTATATTGTTCTTCAGTCATCGGCTGAAACAATTTTAGAGCTAAAAGGAACCATTTTTATTTGTTTATTTCATCTTATTTCTTTAAGTAAAATACAATAAAAATTGTCATTTTGATTTCATGTTATAAATTAGTCACCACAATTGAGTTAGTATATATAATATTAAATTTATTTTGCCTATTTCAGTGGCAATCTTTAGATTCTGACATTTAATAAATAAATTACATAAAACAAGTACAGATGGAAGTTTTTTCCAATAGCTGCTGATCAAAGCACCACCTCAACCAATAACAGCCTTTTAGTAAAGAAATAAACAGCATGAGTGAGAGAATATGAAGAAAATGGATCCAGGATAATCACTATCTTGTTAATAGGTTCATAAAGATAACTTTATTTTCTAAGTAGAAAACAATACCACAGGTGTGTGTGAGCATGCTATAATAATCTTCCTTAACAGACCTCCTCCACCATCTGTTAAGAGAAAAACTCAACAGAAACGCAAACGGATTTAAAGAGGAAAATGTGCAGAGCTGCAGGGCTCCTCATGCGCACAACCAGTCAGCCTAAAGGATGTCGCTGTGCAAAGTAGCCAGGATGCCGGATTAATCAGACCTGCATCCTGGGCTGAACGGACGGTGTTAATAAAAAGCTGATTGGGTGATGAGAAAATATATAAAAATGTAAACGAGTGGTGTTTAAATACACAGACACCACCGCGTGTAAAACTCCATCCTGCCGTGGACGAAGTTTGTTGTAAATCTTACAATCGCAGCCCCCCTCCTTCCCCGCACACACTCCGTGGTAGACGGCTTCTCTGGACAAAAACAAACTCTTTTTCTTGCGGCCTCGAAAATAAATGATTTCTTACTTTCTCTCTCTTGCTGAAATTTGCGCTTGCGAGTGCGGCTCTAATCTGTGGCGATGAAAATCCAGTTTGTGGCGCTGCGCCACACATTGGCCTATGTGTGGGAAACCCTGGTTTGAGTCCCACTTTTTTACACAAACGTTTACATCAAAAGTAGTCACTCTTCAGTACTTTTCATGTGCGTGTCTATCTTTAACATTCATCCAAATAGATGGTATTTTTTAGAACAGGAGTTTATTTTTTTTGTCTTTGTTTTGCATTCGGTATCGGCTTCGGGTATCAGAAGCGTGTAACGAGCACCGATGCTTTGAAAGAAGGCTGGTATCTGCCTGATACGATACCTGGTACCAGTCCGTCCCTAGTTTTTACGGACTTCTTCATGTCTGACCCTGTCACATTTCTCCCGGCCGACATCCCATGTGTGTGTTTAGTTTACCCACATACCCTGCGTCTTCGTGTGCTTCCTGCATCTGGTTCACTAGAAGTGAGGCTGGTTTGAAGGAACTCTGTTCGTCCACATGTTGGTGTTTACTGCTGGCATGAGGTGCCGGTTAGGTTTCAGCCTGCCCTCCTGCCCCTCCACCTCCTCCACTCGTTCTGCCATCTGTAGGAGAGGCTGTCTGCATAAGGCTCTGAAATGTCCACGTCTGTTCTGCATGCAAAGAAAACATGTTTCCTCACAGTGGATGGCGAAGAAAGGAACCCAGTTTGTGTGATCTGTCCTGTCATTCCGCGCTGGTTTATCGCTGACAGCAGACTCTCCCAGTAACGTGCAGATCTGCTGTCTGTCCTCAGGACGCTCATGGAGGGACGATGCCGGCGTACTTCCGGTTCCTCACCATCCTGGCTTTCCACATCTTCCTCCAGGAGAAGGTAGGCTGCAGCCCGGGCCAGACTGGCCCAGACTCCAGAACAAACTGGGGAAGCTGCTCTGAGGATCATCTGGAACGTTTGTTCTCAGGTGGATCTGGCTGTGGTCGAAGTCGGGATCGGTGGAGCCTACGACTGCACCAACATCATCAGGTGAGAGCCAGAGAGAGAGGGTGGATGGATGGATGGGTGGGGTGCTACATGGTGGCTAATGTTTGATTAATGACTGAAATATTTGAGTACGTGATAAAAACTGGAAAGAAACCCGTTTTTTGATCTGATGTTAAAGAATCTGATTTGTGAATTTGTCACTGTGAATTATTAGACAGGAAAAAAAGTGAATATTTTCTTTTTATTTCTTAGATAAGTAATTGCGGTTCCTGAAGGTGGTCCTGATGTAGAATATTAGTTCATTAACACATTTATTAAGGGATAAAGTTTTTTTTGTTTATCATTTAAAAATCTGTATTTCTAATCTATTTATTTTTTTATTATTTCTATTCTGCTGATAACCCGAGAGGTGAGCATGTGCAGGAAAGGAGAAGCTGAAAGGAAAATGACTCATTCATCACTGTTTAAACGTGTGTGTCCGCGTGTGTGTGCTTGAACAGGAAGCCGTGGGTGTGCGGCATCTCCTCTCTGGGCATCGACCACACCCAGATCCTGGGAGACACCATAGAGAAGATTGCCTGGCAGAAGGGGGGCATCTTCAAGGTGCGTCTGGGTGGAACCGGATGGAACTGGTTATTGGCACTTTTTCGGTTTCTTACTGGTGGAAGAGTCTCTGATGTTTCTCTGTGCAGCCGGGGGTCCCAGCCTTCACCGTCCGGCAGCCGGAGGAAGCCATGGCCGTCCTCCGAGCGCGCGCCAACGACTTGGCAGTAAGTTTTCGCCTCTGTGGAGTTGGCGACGGGTCCCTGAGGAAAACCCACCGTCTGTCCGCCCGTGTTGCAGTGTCCCCTGCGGGTGTGTCCTGATCTGGGGGACTACCGGGCCGACGGACCCCTGCATCTGGGCCTGGCCGGCCAGCACCAGCGCTCCAACGCCTCGCTGGCCCTGCAGCTGAGCCACACCTGGCTGCAGAGGAGGTGTGCTGCAGGTACGTCTGCAGCCTCCCAGCCAGCACAGCTGACCCTCAGAGCAGCTGCAGGTTAACGGCATGCCTGATGAAAGGCAGGAAGCTTTTTTATAAAGTTGATTATCTTTTTTAGGTTGTTCATTTAAAAATGAGAGAATTTGTAATTCCCTTTTTAAAAAAAGGCAAAACACTTGCAAAAAATGTGTTTTACCGGATATGACGAGTTAGCGGAGGAAAATCTGATCATTTTTAGAGCTGAAGGTCCTGATTCCTGCAGGTCTGAGCCTGAAACTACCAGCAGAGAGGAGACTGATGATGCAACAAAAGTTGCTATGAACCCCCAGTCCCACCAACACGGAGCCTCCTCATATAAAACCATGAAACCTGCTGAACCTGCTGCCCCCATCTTTCCTAAAACGACACAAATTTTCATTTAAACAAGGTTTAATATCTGTGGGAATAATATATTTTCCTCCCAGGAGGAGAAGTTGGACTCTTCCTGTTTAGGAACATGTGGACTCGTGTCCAGAGATGCGAGTTTGTTCTCCTGTGATCCTGAAAACACTCAGTTATTAAAAACAGTCTAAACCAGTTTATGGGGGAGTTCTTAACCAGCAAGTTGCTTTTCAAGCCTGCAGCAGATCTGCAGGTCTGGAGCTGCATAGCATCCGCTGTCAGAGTGGCGTTTCCTCCGCGTCTCACCGTCTGTCCTCCACAGAGCCCAGCTGTCCCTGGGAGGAGCAGGGCGGCGAGGCGGAGGCCGGCCCCTTCCAGCCCAGCCCCGGCATGCTGAAAGGTGAGTCCCAGCCGCCGTGCAGCACCTGCAGCCTCCCCGGGTCCTGCAGCCAGCCTCCTGTGTGTGTTTGCTGTCAGGGCTGGCGGAGACGGAGTGGCCCGGCAGGAA
>JAVQJG010013245.1:0-14343 GCA_036024015.1 Craterocephalus amniculus
CCCACACACACACACACACACACACAGTCGCTTTATTGATAATTCATGTGATGGAGTTGGTCAGTATTTATTAGTTCTGCAGCAACAATAAAACGCCTTGTTTGTTTTTTTTTAGGAAATTCACTGAAGGATGCGTTTGGTTGTTTGTATAATTCTTCTTGGACCAAACTGACACCATTTTCGACACAATAAGAAAAAAAGAAGATTCAAAAGAGCAGTTAAAATATATTTGATAAAACATTGAGCCGGGTCTTCATAGGCTGTATAGTGAAACTGCATCTGTGAAGCGTTTGACGTAGATTCTCATTGCGTCCACATGGGGGCAGACTATTAACTATGGTGCAGTGGAAATACAGAGCTTGGCCACTTTTTTACTCACAAAGGGAGGGCAGTCAGTGGTGAAATAATCTGTTCACATGTGAAAATCGAAACGAAACACCCTGCAGGGAGGTTTTTTAAATCTTGATTAGAGCAGAGCTTTCAAATGACTCATTCCTGGTGTTTTTTCCTGTTAATTTCCCCGCATTACACATTGAATAAAACATGCCACTTTTTTCTGTAAACTTAATACATAATTAAGTCCACATGCGTACATAACGTCTTACTAGTCTACACCCTTTCGTTATACATTCAGAAAAAATAGATTTGTTAATACGCGTTATTGTTTTCTCAAGGTGCTTCTGACATTATGAAACGCTACTTACATTTTTTTCAGACAACAATCACATTTGTGTTAAAATTACTGTTTGGAAATTACATATAATGCTGATCCAGTTATTTGCCGTTTAGACTTCTGAGGGCGGCATAATACAAGACTCCTGATGACTCTGACAGAAAATAATATGGCTGTACACACGTCATTATTCTTGCTAAATTAGGCTAATATTGATCCACAGCTGTATAACTTTATCTATCTTGGTGTTTGACTTTTTGTTTTTTTACGTTTGTTTGTATTTCTCGTTTAAAGAAGTGTTAAAGGTACTACAAAGAAATGAGTTGTTGCAATTTCAGGCTTTCGGCTTCTAATGCAACAAAAAACATTTATTCATCCTATGTATCTCATTTAAATTTGTTCTCTGACTACTCTTGTCTTTTAAATGCGCCTCCTGTTATTTGAAAAAAATGTTACTATTATTATTATTATTATTGTTACAGGAATTAATTTACGTTTATCTTTCTTTTTTTAGTTCAATCTTTTTATTCAATCATCACTGAGTTTTGTGTATATTTTCTATGAAGGAGTCGTTGATTTTATTTGACGATTAGGCCTATATGCTGATATTAAAGTATTTGTTTTCACAGTGTACTGAAAACATAATGTTATCTTTGCAAAGCTGTCGGTAATAAAAATATATCACCAATACGGCAAAGAAATAAAAATAAAAATATGAAACTTTATTTTTGGTTGTGTTTCTCTTTCTTAAAACTGTAGCTATAATTTGAGTTTATATTTTTGCATCTTACCTCGTTTGATTTTGTAATTTTGGACGGATTTATTTACAACCAAAAGACAATTTGAAAAAGAAGAAAACAAAAAGCAATGATCATATTTCCACATCCTATCAGACTTTGGAGATTATGTTAAGCTTTGACGCATTATTACAAAAATTCATAATCTTTATTGTATCTTTTCCCTTATAAGCAAATTTAGGCTACTTATTACTTTACTATATCGCTGAATATATGACAGCTGTGTCTTAATTTGTGATTTCAATAAGGAATATCCTGGACTCTCAGTGCATACATTTACCTTCCTTGCAGACGGTAAAAATAGAGAGCTTCGAAAGTTGACAACAACCTAACACTCGTTAGGTGTTTATACATCGTATTACATCAAAGCAAAACAAACCACTAAACAAAATGTGATTTCTTAAAGCTAAATTGACAATGAGCCGTAAGGAGGTGAAGCTGCAACTTCAATGCAAAGAGCATGTATTCTGGGAGAATGGGGATGTTTTGACCTTCTCCATTGCTCATCTTACAATCGTTTTTTTCAATGTTTTCATGCTCTTTAATTATAACCATTCCACAACTTCAATATCCCATTAATAGGGGCAAATGGAAAAAATTATAGTCTTTCTGCCAATTACAAATAAATAGAACAAACAGTATATTTGCATTTTCCATCTTTATTGTTTTACGTTGAGATTCATCTAAAATATAGTATAACGTTACAAATGCATTTAATAATGTTTTTTTCATTGAAGGACTTCGGGAAATGCAAAGGCTAATATGAATGAAAACAACACGAAATTAGTTGGGGCTGCTTACATTCTCCTAAACACTCTGCAGTTCTCTCGCCTATGCGTCATATAGACTGGTTAGCACACATGGTAACACACACACGCACACGCATATACAAATGGTGTTCCTCAGTCTGTTTCCCTCACAAATAGCCCATATTTATATCACGTAATGGGTTTTTAAACATTCAAAACTCATCACAGACAGTCGCTTGATGAAACAGATGGGATAACACGAAGATTAATCGTTGTTTTGTTTTTGTTTTTTTGCGTGATTTAGATTGTAGTTTCAACTTGTTCGTTTCATTTGTGTTCAACAGCCTTTTCCAAGTCCTGCAAAACCAATTTCAAGTCCGTGTTGTAGGTGTCGCTGTTGACCACGTCTGCATCCGCAGTGTGAGCGCGTGCAGCGAGAGGAGGCTGCGTCTCAAGGCCATTTTCAAATCTCATTGGTGGGTTTGTCATGTGGTCGGGAGGCATCCCGACCTACGGATTGTTTTTCCTAGATATGTCAGCTTACAAAGGACATCTCTCTCCTCTTAAGAACTTAACCCCAAAAATGTCTTTTCCCAGTAGCTCTCCTGCGGCAAACACATTTCTAGTGGACTCTTTAATTGGTGCCTGCAGGACGGACAGCTTTTACTCCAACAGCAACATGTACATGCCGTCTGGCTCAGAAATGGGAACCTACGGAATGCAAACCTGTGGACTTCTGCCGTCTTTTGGTAAAAGAGGAGAGGTCAACCACCAAAATACGGGCATGAATGTCCACTCGTACATACCTCAAATAGATAATTGGACTGATCCGAGTAGACCCTGCAGAATAGAGCCGCCCAGTCAGATGTCAAACTGTACATTTTCACAGAGCATAAAGGAAGAGAGTAACTGCTGCATGTACTCCAATAAGAGGGTACAAAAAGTCAGCTCGACAGAGATCCCAGCATATTCTAATATTATCGCTGAACCTTGCCCTGTCGATGGTCCCGAGATCCCGGTTCCGGGCTATTTCAGACTAAGCCAAACTTATGTGAATGGGAAGCATCCGGAAAACTACTGCCATGAACCGCCGAGTCCCAGCCCGACACTCATGCAGCTAAGTCGGGTTTCTCAAAAACCGCTGCCATCATCCTCTTCTAATTTTGCGGAGGCGGAAAAGAAAATTGAGGAGGTCCCGCAGAACCCCGAAACCACAAGAACACCGGTGCGTGCAGAAAGCCCGGATCCAAAGTCCAACTCGGAGGGAAAAAGCTGCTCATTGGAAGCCCCTGCATCCAGCCCTGAGCTGCAACAGAAAGAGGGGAAAGGTGGGTTGGCTACAATGAAAAGCTTTTATCTCGTGGCGCTGTAGTGAGAAGGCTCCAGCATCATAAAACCAAGTATAAAACACAAACAACCCCTAAAGTCGTAATGTTTAATGATAGTCTTTCTCAGGTTGCAGTAATGGGCAACAGAATGGTTGCAAGGAGCCCCATCTATTAGATTTGTACTTCTAAATAAAACACTGATTATTTTGCGAATATTCTGGAGAGCTATGTCACCACTTTGCTCAATTTGTTATATAAAAAAAGTAGTGCCGTCGACTTCTTTTAATGAGTGGTGCATGTGTTGCTCATTAACCAATGTCTTGCCACATTGTTAAATCATAGCCTTTTCAACTGATTGAAAACCAAATTATTTAAACGCGTTAATTAAGGTTTGAACATTAAGTAATATGAAGCTTCTTTCATTTTGATAGATTTAAAAATTTAATCTGAGGGTGATGTTTTCATCATCCAAGATTCCGTTTAATCTTTGTTTTATTAGTGCTGCAATTTACCTTATAACCTCCTCCCTGCATTTTATTTATTCAGGTAATGCATTCACATTGTGCTTTATTTCCCAGCGGTGAAATACAAACGCAGCAGATGAGATTCTCAGCTCAAGAGTGATCTCTGTGCGTCGCTTTAACAGTGTCTTTGCTTTGAAACTTTGCAGACTGCAAGAGTGATACATTAACGAACAACTGGCTGACAGCGAAAAGTGGGAGAAAGAAAAGGTGCCCGTACACAAAGCACCAGACCTTGGAGTTGGAGAAGGAGTTTCTGTTCAATATGTACCTGACCCGGGAGCGCCGCCTAGAGATCAGCAGGAGTGTCAACCTGACCGACAGGCAGGTTAAGATATGGTTTCAAAACCGCAGGATGAAACTGAAGAAAATGAACAGAGAAAACCGCATCCGAGAACTGACCTCAAATCTCACCTTTTCGTGAGATTACATGTGTCTGTGGTTAGAAGTATTCATTTTATTTTATTTTCATGCTTAAATGGCATTGGACTTTCTCTTTCAACAAAACTGTGACTATGCCTAAGCTTTGTGGCTTTGTGTATTTGTTAAGTATTTTCACAGGGTAACACTTTTTTGTCTTAAATTATTGGCTAAACATTTGTTCTCTTGGTCAAAATATATTTCAATGTATGTAGCTACATGACGAACTGTGAATCGGGATTAGGATTATTCTTTTGCAATCCATTAACGTGTTCTGTGCAACGTTTGTTTTACAGTTTGTGTAAGCCATGCTCAATGGTAAGATATTTCTGTGAGCCTCTAAATGATAAAAAAAAACAATGTTTAACTGTGAATTTACTGCATGTTTGTGGCACGTATATCTTGGAATAAATATATTGTCAAATAATTATATTTATTCAAGAATATCAACGTCTCTGGGCAAAGCGGATCGTTACGGCACACGAAGTGATCTACTCTTCATTTGGGGAGAAGCAGGCACTTCTGCTATAGGGGGAAATAAAAATCATATAAGTTATTCAATCTCAGAGCTTGTTATATTTCACTGCAGTGAAATAGCAAAACAACAAGAGCCGTCATAATGAAGTTTTATTAGTGTTTTTTTCGTAAAAGTCTCAGCTTCATTTGTTAGTTAAAGTTAAAGTTAGTTATTTTCTTGTTAATCTTTTGAAGGTACTAAACCTTCTCAAAAATGCGTTCACAACTTTTCCCTTAGGCTACTAATGCGTTTTTGCAGCTGTTGGTAATTTTTTAAAAGGTCAAGAAATGGAAAGTATTTTATTTTTTCTGATGGGTACAACCCGTCCACTCAGACTCAATTTAAAATCAGTGTATGCATGTGGACCTGTTTCAGAGGGAGGTTAGCGAAGAACACTTGACCGAGCAATCTAGGTAAGTTGAAAATACCGGCCTTCTCCACTGTTTCTGTACACCAGCAGAGTGCTACAGAGAGAGAAGCTGAAGACATAGTTATACATTTAAATAATTTTTTATTGAGTTGATACTGTGATATAGTGTATAGTTTAAAAACTAGTTTAAAGTTTAGAGAGTTTAAAGACTAGGCGGGGGGGTATGTTCAAGCACAAATTCACAGATGGGGAGGCTGGGGGTCAGCGGCCCTTCCTTCCTTCCGTGCGACACCAGACTTTCTCATTTGTTCAGGAAAAAACTCTACATGTAGTCAGAAAACATTTAAAAATAAACTAAAAAACAGGATTTGTGGGGGAAAAGACATGTTGCCAACTGCTGATCCAGACTGCAAATGTCCAGTCTAAACGGGTTTCCATAAGTTAGCCACTTTCTTTGGACTCAGCGTGTTCTGCTTCACGTCAAGACCTCCCCTAAAATGAAATTCTGTTAAACTTAAAATAAAAAAAACAGTCCAAATGGATAGGCTATTGCTTTTAAATGACACCTCTCAGATATCAACACACAGATGGACTTCTCCAGTCCTATTTTTTATTGTCGACATGTATAATCACACGCACCTCATAAAACATTTATTGATACATTATTGCTCTCCTTTGAATGAATACAATAATTTCACAACTACCGTTTCCGCCTCAACTTAGAAAATTAAACCAACCCATAATATATATTTCCTTGCCAAATATTAACAATGCATACACCACATTGTGAACGGAAATGGCGTCTGCTACTTTACAACATGTTATTACATCTCTTTTACGAGGACTCTGTAAGTCCATAAACCATTTTACTAGCAATGAGGGTATCAGGACGATATTATAAGAGTTTTCTCAGGCATTGAGATAGGCTATATGAAACCCGTGATGGTGTGCGGGGCTGTGTATAGGAAGTTTTATTCCTTTTTTCTGAGGCTATGGCTTCTCTTCGACGGCACAGAAAATGCCTTTTTTCTTTTTTAAATCCAAGCGATGTTTCCCTTTTGCCCTAAAGTCATATGGGACTTTTTATTATTTCTAAAATGAAAAGCTGAATTAAACCTGACGAAAATGGCAGAGCAAGGGCAGGATTGATTCACTGGTTGTATTGGTAAATATGACCACGTGATCCATGTAACCAATCCCTGTTGATGCAGGCCAGCAAAAATACTATGATTGTTCATAGAGGGACGCTTCCCGTAACAGTTCAAGCCGTATTATATGAGTAGGAAGAGATCAAAAATGTCTTCCAGTGGCACGCTTAGTAACTGTTATGTGGACGCTGTTATGAGTCAGGAGCCGGAGGATGTCTACGGTGCTCGCTTTATTCAGGCTCCGCACGCGATGACCCCGAGGCCGTCAGGTGCTGGCGATAACGCAGATTTCTCCTCGTGTAATTTCGCACCAAAGTCCGCCGTTTTCTCTTCGTCCTGGTCCTCAGTTCACCATCAAGGGATTTATCATCCGTATGTTCACCACCATCACCAGTCCCATCTGCCCGCTTCGGACCACAGATATGTCGGCGTCCGCTCCTGGATGGAGCCCATCTCAAACCACGTTTCCTTCGCCGGGTTTCACTCCACCAACAGCCGGCCGTACGGGACAAAGCCAGAGGTGCTGCCAGCGAAAGCTACAGAGTGCGATACATTGGAAACAGAACGTCGACCGCTCGCCAGAGAATACTCGTGTGGAGGATCGGACTGTCCAGTGAAAGCGACTAAGGAGCACAGTGGAAGTGAGATTTCGAGTCAAAGCGACTCCAAAGACGAGAAACAACAACTTGACCCAAGTAAGTAAACGAAATAGCTTGTCCTGATTTACAACCCCGAGGACTGTATGAGCTGGGTGTGTAAAACTGGAGGTTTTACTAACCTATAAAAGTGTCTCAAACTATACCGAGGCTGCGGACGGGAAAAACTCTCCCTGCAAAAGGTTATTGTAAGGATTCTAATGTTTATTTTTATGTTACAAGACACACAATAGACACACATCGCGGTATTAAGATACAATTCCACCCCCAGAACATCGAGGCTTGATTTATTTACTTCAGTTTGCAAGGACTTATCAGTATAGGGGCTACAACAGGGAGACATGCAATTAAAACTTTGGGCAGCTTCTGTTAAAATAACCAATAATTTTACTCTTGATTCACTCAGCTCATTCCAGGGTCCTCACTTACATATCTTTGAACTCCACTCTGGGAATCATTCAGTAAACTCAGTGACGTTTACAATATCAAGAATGAATTCTCCCTGTGTCTTTTGCTTTTCAGACAATCCTGCAGCAAACTGGATCCACGCGCGCTCGACAAGAAAGAAGCGGTGTCCCTACACAAAATATCAGACTTTAGAGTTGGAGAAGGAGTTCCTCTACAACATGTATTTGACAAGAGACCGGCGCTATGAGGTTGCCCGCATACTCAGTTTAACGGAGAGACAAGTGAAGATCTGGTTCCAGAACAGAAGGATGAAAATGAAGAAAATGAACAGGGAAAGGAGCAACAAAGAGCAGCTATAGGTTTGCTGCTTTTCACTCATTGTATGTTTGTTTAAGGAAGCTATTTGGACTATCACGTTTCTTTCGTAAGACTCCATACTAAATTTATTATTTTATTTTATTTTTTCAGATGTCCTATTTGTCACTGTCATCAACCTACGATGTATCACTTATGGATGAATTTGTCTTGGTGATAATCGGACAGTATCTGCCAATCTGTTATAACCTATACTTCAAACCATTTAAAGTGTTTTTTTGAAAACATATTCCAATATAGGGAATATCCAATCGTTACGCAGCATGATACATGTCAATGTGTTTGGCTTTTACATTTCCTTTAAATTGGGTGTAAAACATTTTCACAGCAAGTAGGCTTCTTTTGCTACTGTATACGACACGGCACAGTTCACATAAACACAAACACACGGTGGATTGGTCAGACATGATTTAATCAATTTTCTTAAAGTTTTGTGACTTTTATTTTATCTATTTGTTCAGACCAAACTGAAAAGGTGCTGCTATACTTGGGAAATTGTTTAATTCCCATTTAATACTAAGCATCACTAAATATTTTTTTGTTTTGTTGGTATAGCATATTAAAAAGTAGGTGTGTTTCTGCAGTATTTGTGGTTTATTTTTTTGCCTCCTTCAAGTTTTCTCAGTGGCGTTGTTTGCACAAGAATCTGGTCGGCTGCTCATTAATGCTTAATTAATGCATTAATTAAACTGATTTCTAATTTTCAGATTATATTTTCTCTTTAAAACAGTAAAATCGGAAGGCAGTAGGCCTATTACATCTAATAAAATGTTTATGATTGGGAGAGGTGTTTCAACGGGTTTCCAATTTATTGTCCAACTTGCAACAGCAATTACTTTAAAGCAGGAAGAAACGCGGTCCAATAAAGCTTTAGAAATGGCTAGACGTCTGGCCTAAATTAGTTTATAGGTCTGGCTAATTACACCCTCTTTTTAAAACCCTCTTCTTCTTGTGTGTATGCGTCTGTGACCCACAAACAGAATGTAGACACTGTTCTACAGAGTGTCTGGTCGATGGATTGCTTCAGAGGAAATCACCCCCAACTTAATGGTCACGTTTAGTCATCAAATACATTTCCCACCGGTGGGCTAAAAATTAAAAAGAATAAAACTAAACTTTGACTATAATGCGCTAAACTTTGACTATAATGCGCTTTTCATTGTGATTTGTGATCAAATGGTTAATTAGACCTGTAATTTTACTCATTTATTCGTCTTTTAAAACTTGTTAAGATGTTATATAACAGCACAGGCCAGCTAAACCTGTATGCACCCCCTGAAAAAAACAAAACAGCTTTAACTCTTTAAAAAAAATCTTTTGTTTAATTTGTCTATAGTTTATTCCTTTTTGCCAGAACAAACGAGCAGCGTTGGCATCGCTAGAGGGCGATGTTGTTCTTTAAGAGTCAGTTATAGATGCTTAGCACCAGAACAAGCAGAAAACCTCCAATCCTTACTTTGGCCTCCTCGTGTGTCCAATGATTTAAATGCTAAACGTGTCAGTTAAAGGGGTATGCTCATTTTAAAAGTTACAGAGTTAAAAACCCTTGGTTAATATTTTTTGAAAACTAGTTCCTGCAAAGCTGATTTTGAAATCTCTCGACAGCTTCCACGCCCCCATATGTCAGCAGTATGTCATACATTTTTGCTAAGGAACAGCCAGTTTTAGTCATTGGGAAAGAGGGGCTGCTGAATCTCAGCTCTTTTTTCACAGAATAACAAGAAGAATAGCAATTAAACTAAACTTCGAGAAATTTTATTCCGCTTAAAAGGTCATACTCACCTGAACTCCATCTACTTAGACTATTTTTACTGAGCGAACAAGAAGCAAACTATTTGCATGAAACAGAATTTCCTTGATATAAAACGTACTAAAACTTTTTTCTTTTAAATTATTGAAGAATTACACACACACACACACACACACACACACACACACACACACACACACACACACACACACACACACACACACACACACACACACAAAGAGAGAGAGAGAGAGAGCATGGTGCTTATTTGTAGTTCCTCAAAATCTGTTTTGGAAATGCAAAAAAAGAACAAAGAGATTATCAAAATATTACTTTTGTATGCTCTTAGCTACATTAATATTTTCTCGAACCCCTGAACCTCACATACCACGGGTTTTTCTCCACAAAGAAAATTACAAAGAAATTTAGTATTTAAATTCACTTATCTCCAGATTTGAAATAAATTCATTGTTGCAAAAACAGAAAACAAGGCCCTGAAACCCCATAACCACTTTTAGACATTAATACAACTCTGCAGAGGGGTGAGAGGAATCAGCAGTGTAGCTACAAACAACATGGGATATGCCTTTGAAACTGTTGTTGGACATGAGGGTATACACTGACAACTTCAAAGCTACATATTCCAACAATTATGCATGCAGGATTGATTATTTGGGCCATTATTTTGCCGTCTTGATGCGCCAGAGCAGCTCCTTGTGTCATTGATGCATTCCTCCTATAATGAAGATTATGCGGCTGAAACCATGGTCGCCCTTTTGTTTAGTAATTATGACCACGAGATTCAGTTGCACACTGTCAACACGCCATAAAACGTTTGTTTGATGAAACGCGAACGATCTTATGGGACACAAGTAAAATATTCAGCTGCAGAAAAAAGGGCTGCATCATGGACATCTACAATAAAACACCACTATAGCTTGAGTTTTTTTGTTGCTATTGTAATTCAGCAGAAACGTGAGTCCAGTTCATACAATGACTACACGACGTCTTATGCAGGAATTTCTTGCAGTGTCCCAGTTTCTGCTGAGGACGACTTTGTGTCATGCGCCTCTTAGACTTATACGGACGTTGAGTGGGGTCATTTTCTATTTCAGTCTGATCATTAGCTGCAGTCCTGTTACACCCGCACGATTGCTCCATTTTCTCACACTTCATCTCATGTCATTTCTGTCAAGGCTACACACATACAAACACGCACACACACACACACACACACACGCACGCACACACACACACACACACACATCCAGTTGCATCCAGGCAACACATGTGAGTGTTGGGATTGTTCTAAAGCAGTGCTTAATAGTTAATGCAATAGAATATGGCAAAGGCCCAATTAATCAAAAGCAAACCTTCTGTAGCGCGTGTAGGCTACGCATAAACACACAACATGCAAAACTATGATAAAGGCTTTGCATAGTTGTTTTAGACATCATTTGACACACCAATCCACTAGTATCACTATCATGTTTCAATTTGAATGCTATTTTTGACCAAATTCATTATTTTGAACATACTAAAACCATATACCACGTGACATGTGTTTTCTATCAAGAGGCTAATTGCCTACTGTTAGTATGAAATGGCTAAACTGGAAGTATTAAGAAGCTATATGCATTCATATAATTTGGTATGACACATTGAATGATTGCTTATAGCTGATATTCCAGATCATTTTTCTCATCTGGCATGCATCCCTTTCTCCTTGATCATTTGGCTTTTTGGCCGCCTCGATATTCTTGTCCTTTCCTTTTCTGGCTTTTATGCAGCCATTAACACGCCACTGTAGCCCATCTAATGTTTTGAGGATTCTTTTAATCTACTCGTTGCTTACTTTAACAAAGAAAGGAACAATTCCAAAGCGGATGCATTTTGGCATCATGCCTTCTGAGCAGAAAAGTGACAAGCTACATTATAAATCGACCACTTCCAGAATAAATTTGAAAAGGGATACAGGACATACTATCGCAGGAATACAAAAATACTTTGTTAAATGTAAATAAAGTATTGAATGAGGTTTAATTATAATGGTGTACGGTCTCCAGTGGATCATAGATGATGTTTTGAAGAATTTCTATCTCAGAACCGTGATACAAAATTTAAAAAAATTATTAACATAAACGTAGAATCTTGTTCTAAATTAAATCATTAATCAAAGAATAAAATAAATCCCCTTCGATGAATGATTTTACATTGGCTTCCAATGTGAAATTGCAACTGTTAAGATAGAACAAACATTTTGCATCGTTTGCAAAGACATTTTACGTTTTTTGTGTTTAGATATATAAAATGACTGCTAAGATAGAAGTCATTTTTAGAGTGAGGGCAAAAATATACGTTGGAGTTTTATTTTGGGGGGAAATACAACAAAAAAGAGTAGTAATAAATGTAGCACGACTTTTGTATTTTATTATGATTTCATGATAACTGGCTGAACATAGCCAGTCTGTAAAGACATGTAAACTATGAAACGAGACGTATCAGCGACGACACGGTACATTTGGGAAGGAAATGTTGTTGTCTAGGTCTAGCTTTTTTTTTCTTTTTTACAATTTTGCTTTACGTTTATCATTCAGAAGACACCTTTCTCCAAAGATTTATGCTGTGCTGAAGGTGGAGGAGATCTCTGTAATGAAAATGAACTATATCATTAACTAAATAAATTATTATCACATATGTTCCTGGTTTGCACCTCTGTTTTTATGCACACGACAAATGCTTTTGTATTAGTCAGAAGACAACTTCAACCAGATGGCTGATCAGCATATCTTTTTATTTCCCATATGCAAAAGCTGATTTGCAAGCAACGTTTTCAATTTCGCACATAGAAAATAGCTCTTATACGTTGAAATAAACTGAACATCTGCAAGAACGAAGAAAACAAAAGGCTCACCAGACTCAATAATTAATAAAGAAGCATGAAGACCTGCTCTTCTGTGAGTCTCTGTTAGCCTTAGGTGTCTAACCAACGGAGTCTCACAACAGAATGCAAGTCTAACAGTGTCACAGCAGTGCAGTAAACCACTACTCCTCTGCAATAAAATCGCAACCATGCACCAAACACTACGCCCCACCCAGCGACTGCTCCATTTCCGTACTACTGATCATTTTCTTTTCACTTTCAATGTTTTTTTTTTTAAATTTTACACTAATTCACCTCTTACCCTGAACTAAATGTGTCTGACGTTTACAGCCCAAGGCTATTTCTTTTAAAAGGTTAGCCTACGCGAAATACATTCTCAAATTCTGTCTGGACAGATTTAGAAAGGCCTAAGGGCCAAACTAAAGATGAGCCTCATAAGTAAAAAGAATGTTTTTTCCTTATCCTTATCACCATACGAGAAAGATAGCCTATTTTGGGAAAAAAGACGTAGGCCTACAAATTTTCAGTTGATGCATTGACTTCTGTTTTCTTGTCATTAAATTAAAAGAAAAAATATGCTATTAACCCTGAGCAAATTAAACCAATGATTCGAACAACAACTTTTAATCTTATCTAAGGCTTCTAGTAATATTAATCCTTCGAAAAATGACTTTCCTTGTGTTTTAATAGGAACACAAAGTACGGGGGCTGCAGAAAGGAAAGAGTTCATCCATGAATAGTTATTCCTTAATAAAAAATAACCTAAACAGCTCAATGAGCGGACCGTGTGCAGAAACTGCTGGTTTCACTGCAGCGTTAGCTCTCTACACTGATCAAACAGAGTATAACGCATTTGAGGTGATATCCTGAGTTCACAGCAATATGGCGACTCATTTAACAGTGTTTTCAGGAGGCTCTTATCTTGTAGGCTAATAGACAAGCATTTGACCCGCAAAAATAAAAGTAATATCAATCCGTTTGTTCAATTCGAGTCACAAATAGCCTACTGTGATAGTTGTGTAATACAACAAAGCCCAACACACACGTACACAGGAAACCAGAGCCATAGCTTGACCATAAATCGCACAGTGCTGACTCTGCCAGCAGATGAACAAGAGTAAAATAAAGGAAATTCCTTTTTGCTGCTGGCAGAGATGGTCTCATGCTCAGAGCCGCATTATTTAGCCTTCAAATCTCGAAGGTCAATAGCGTGAAAATTTTCCTCACAATGATTTATTTCTCGCTGATGTTTTTTTTTTAAATTTATATATGAAAAACAGCTGGTCAGCAAGAAAGCGTGGGCACAGAACGGATATTTGCACGTATACAAGGGCCTATATATTCTTTTAGTTTGTCGTTGTGAAGACTAGTCTAACTGAGCTTAAACACAGCCATGTTTCATTGGAGTGGGTCATTCTTTACCATCTGCCTTTTTTTCTCTTTTATGTACCATCAGGGCAAGTTGAAATCAGGTCTAATCGGTGTAATCTTGCTGTTTTCGTTATGCGGCATTTTGTAAACGTAGTTATAGGCCTCTTGAAAGGATTTTTTTTCTTTAGAAATTATTGGCTTCCATTTGATTTTTCAATCTCTTCAGGGGTTTTTAAACCCTGTACAAATTTTTTTTCATCATTGTCATTCTTTCTTTCTTTCTTTCTTTCTTTCTTTCTTTCTTTCTTTCTTTCTTTCTTTCTTTCTTTCTTTCTTTCTTTCTTTCTTTCTTTCTTTCTTTCTTTCTTTCTTTCTT
>JAVQJG010013255.1:0-10735 GCA_036024015.1 Craterocephalus amniculus
CCATTTGAACCCCCCCCCCCCCCCCCCCCCCAGAGGTCTTCCCAGGTCACTGTATCGTGCTAAGAGTGTGAGTTCAGCGGCAGGTCTCAGACAAGGACACAGCTCTTTAACACGCAAACCGTCTGATATTTCTTACAAACAAACACGGATCTTGCAAAGTCCTGTAAGGAAGGTTATTACCAAGTAAAAGCATGCACATTAAAAGCTTTCTTCTAGATGAAATATTCTGGAAATGCACACCTTTGCATCCCAAAATTCTGTCTGTTTATCCAGCAGAGGACTATGAGTGACTGCACTCACTTTATATTCGCAGTATGCATAATGACTCTCTCCTATCGGGTCAGCGGCCCCATCCCTGGAGCTATACAAACAAAAGGAATGATCCAATGAAAAAGAAAAGTCTAAAGCACAGAGAGAGACTCTAGCAGCTGTTAGCGACATAATCAAACCACATAAGTATCTCTTATTTAATGAATAGGACCCTTGGACAAAGAAAATGAGAAAAACCCAAATGGGACTTCCTGCTTGTTTGAGGCAAACTGTAAAATGCAATGTGCCCGAAAGAGATTAGAGACAGGGGGAGCAAATATCGAATATTCCAGAACAAATTAGACACTGTTTAACAATTTAGCCAGTGTGAGTCTGTTTTCTCTCAGCGCGAGCAGACTCTGTATTTGAGACGGCGGTTCGGAAGCTTCTTGTCAAGTCGTTGACTAAACTACCCCTGCTGAAATGTAACAGGATGATCATACTTCTTATCTTTTCCTCCCTCTTAAATGTACCTGCTCGGACCGGATTAATGGAACAAACACGGGTTAAGAAAGTGCAGCGCATGTAGCCTGAGTGGAGTATATTATCATCCTATCATTCCCCAAAACATAAAAACACCCAGAGATCATCTAACTGGTAGTAAGGCCATTCACCAGATCAGGTCCGCCCAAATGCCTGCATACCTTTGTAATGAGGCACTGTAAGTGTATGGGTTTGTGTAGTGTACATTTTGTGTGTTTGGAGGGAGACCTTTGCAAACAGAGAGGTTTAAAGTAAAGCATAGCTGTGGGCTTTTAAATAAATCCTGGCTGGCCCAGACAGCCTCAACAAACCCACACACAAAGACGCACAGACACACATAGTCCACTGCTGACACAGGGTGGGAAGCGGCCACCATAGCTGATGATAAAGCAGGCAGCAAAAGCCGTCACTAACAGGGCCATAGTGCTTACAAGCCCTATCTGTTCTCCACCATCTGCTGTGTACGTAATATGAAGTATTACTCACCACTTGTCATCCAAGGACTGCTTTTAGAAAGTTAGAAATAGCTTCTGGTGCCACTGGAGGATGTAGGAAATTTGGGAAATCGTTTATTTGGGACTCAGACAGAGGCAGCAATAAAGTATATGGAGTGCTGTAATGGATGCAAATCACTGGGTCACAAAATAAGAAGAGGAGGGACATATTGCTTGGAGAAATGTTTTGATGGATTGGTGAAGTTTAAACGTATCGCACATGGCTCAGGATTGAGTCTTTTTCATCTCTCTATCCATAAGAAGTTTAGCGAAAAGATGAGGGAGTGTGAAGATTAGGAGATTTGGGTCATTCATGCTACTGATTGCAGGTATCAGAAACCTTCAGTGCATCCACAGCCACACATCCATTGTTCTTTTTTTTTCATCTCTAAAACACTAAAAGAAGAAGTCAAACATCACTGAAATCATAGTAAAATGGCATAAATCTGACCAGCCTTTGAAAAGAACCTTTACACCATATAATAATAACACAATATATGATTCCTAATCAAGTGCCGGTGGCAGATAGAGATGTGCCTTTGTGTCTTTTGTAACTTAAGGCTGACATTTAGTATATGCTGCTTTGATTGCAACTAAAGCATGCGAGTTGTCATCAACATTTTAGGGAGTCGCGTAGCCTAACTGCGCTGTATAATTCAAAGATTGAAAGAAATCACACAAATATACAACATGTGTGGAAAACAAACCAAGAAAAAAGCTTTTGTTTCCCAAAAAGAGTTTCACAGCAACAGTGCAGCCAGCTTTTGGAATAATGTGCTCTGGACAGACAAATCTAAGACAGAGTTGTCTGACTATAGTAACACAAGACATATAAAGTTGAGATCAAAGACATCTTTTTTCAGAGAAAAACCTCATACTAGCTGGGGAAACATGGCGGGGAATGTGTTCTGATTTGGGGTTGCTTTACCGCCTCAGGGAGTGAGCAGTTTCCAGCCACTGATTAATCTATGAATTCTACATCATATCAAAGCATACTTGAAGATATTGTGAGACCATCTGTCAAAAAGAAAAAAAAGCTGAAGCAGAGCTGGAAGTGGGCCTTTCTACAGGATAATGAACCTCAGCAAACAAGCAAATACATCAAGGAAGATTTATTTATTTATGTATTTATTTTCCTGACTTGAATATGTTTCAGTGCAATATATCTATTTTCAACTTGAACACTATACGTGTATGGTACAGGTATATACACCATATTTGTATCTGCAAATAACTCAATGAGTGTGCACATCTGTTTATTTTGTAAATATTTTTAGTTTATACCTTGGATCTTTTATTTATCTTTTATGCTGCTTTTTGCACCGACACTGGTGGTGGCTTAATCTCATTGTACATGTGTATAATTACAATAAAGGCATTCTATTCTATTCTATTCTATTCTATTCTATTCTATTCTATTCTATTCTATTCTATTTTATTCTATTCTTTTTCCAAAGCAGAATATTCCATCAATCCATGTTTTCAGCGAATAAACGACTCAATGATTCAATGATAAAAGGACTATGAACTAAATTTCCTTTTGATGTGAGCAGAATGTGTTTCAAAATGGATAAAATGTTTGTTAGTCCAAATATGCTAAAGAAAAATGAATGGAATGTACTTTTTCCTTATGATTAGCTTGTATGTATGACCTCTCTTCTCTATAACAACAAAAAGCATTGCACATTTATTCTTAAGCTTCTGTAATCTGTCACCTTCAGAATATCTCAGTGGCAGTGAATTTTCTGTTTGTGTCAACACGAGGAATTCAGACACATCTGAGTTCCAACTTGTGTCAGACAACAGTGGCTGTCCTGTTAGAATTTATGTCAGTGTTTGTTAGCAGTTTAGACACTTTCATTTAAAAAAGGGGCAGTACAGAATCATAAATATATCCCTACTTGGAACCAGTGCAGTCATAATTTCCCCCTTTTTGGAACCCAGAGTTCCTAAAATCCCGAAATCAATGCTTTCTCCTTGTAAACAAAAGGTAAAGTTTGCAACTCTGGAGACACTGCATTCCAGCAGTTCAATTTGGGTCAGTGCAGAAGGATTTGATGTGTGTATGTGTGTACTAAAGATGATAAGGGATAATGTATGAAGGTCTCTGAATTCTGTATGGATTAAACATTTTAGCACTTCTACTGAAATCTTAAATGAGAGTGAATGTTCTTTTCTAACCTCTATTTTTACTATTCTGCTGTCTTGCTCACAACACTAATGGAACAAGACACAAATGCTAACAAATTGTTTTATAATTTATATTTAGATTGAAAATATTATAGTATGCAGACAGACAAATACTAAATATGTTCACATGTAGATTTGTTTATGAAAATATACAAATATTTTCAAAACGCAATGCACTGACATAATTATGTCAAAGTGCAGGTCATGGATTTGCAGCATTGTCTGTCTGTCTGTCTGTCTGTAATTCAAAATCTTATGCACGAATTTTCAAGAAATCTCCAAAGTGGAATAAATAACAAGTCATTACAATTTTGGGGACGATCCAGGAATTTTAAAAAGGATTCTTTAATATGGCGATTGAAATCTTCCCAGTCATGCCAAAATCATTGGTAAAACAAAACAAACATAAAAATCTCACACCTCATTTCACATTTCATTCATCACATATCACCTAATCTTTTGAGTACTGCTGTAGTCACAAAGATGTGGTCCCGTTACATATGACTGCTTGGAATTCTGAGTCCTTAGAAAAGTTGTGGATACTCGTTGTGGTATAGCCTACTTTTAAACAGCTCTGATGAGCTAAGACTTGTGTCGATATAAAGAAGACAGGACCGATCCCGGGGCAATCCTGTGTCATTCAGCAGTAGTTTATAGTCTCGTTATCATAACGATCTATAAGATCACAATTTCATTTGTCAGAGATGTGATCCCTGTTGTGTATGTGTCTTTTAAACACTGAAAAGTATGTTTTTGAGCATTTAGTGTTGTGAACAATTGTCTGAGCATCCTACAGGTCCGATAAAAAAAAAACATGCTCTGACTGTAAATCATTGACATGATCATGTATGATGAGTTCAATGGCCACTTTTTTTTATATAATATTATATTAAGAAACAAAATATAACAGTCACTGTGATCATTGCACAATTTAATTTAACAAGCGGCATTGCAATCCTGAAAGTGTATTCATGCTGTGCTGTTTGTGTGTGTGTATGTAGGTGTGCGTGTCCGTGTGGTTGCCCACAGTGGTGTGCTGCAGTCCTCTCCCTGCCGTAGTTGAGTAAACTACATGGACATTAGCGGGCGCAGCGGCGCAACCACGGATTAAAACAGCGGGCTTGTTGTGGAGAGCCACTCATTAACGCCTGTGTAACCGAGTGACAAATCCTGGCGTGTAATCTCGACTCCGTTGCACCAGCTTGAAGCTGCGAAACAGCAGAGAAAGGAGCTTTTGGGAAACTCAGAGGTGCCGTGCATCGTGATTGTGTCTGCCTCGGCGGGAATGGCTTCATCTCCGTGCGGGAACAGTAACTTTGATTCCGGCCTGGAAATCAAAACTCGCTCAGTGGAGCAGACGCTTATTCCCTTAGTTTCGCAGGTGAGTATCTCGTAACCATATGACGTTATTTTATTCTTTGGGAAATTTTAGGAACTTTTTGGGTTCACAGCTGTGTGATCGGGACACGAGGCTAACTCTTGTGTTTACCTGTTTGTGTGCTGACTGCATGTTTCCTTCTCGTGCTGCGTTTAAAGCCCCCCGCGTGTGGAGAATTGGCAGAGTTGTTATGACATTGTAAATACACTCATAGCGTTTCTGTCTGCAATGGTGTTACAACCTAAAAACGAGTAGTCCACCGGTTACAAGTTTAACGCAGGGTGGATTATCGAAAGTTTGAGCTTGTAAAACATTCACAGAGATAAATGATTTGCAAACACGACTACTTTCAACAACAGCAACTAAAAAAAATTTTTTTTTTCTGAAATGGTAAACACTCACGGGAGTCCCCACACTGTTTTATGCCAATAAAAGTATTCCCAGAAGTTACCAGTCTGAGACTATACTGCGACTCCCTTTTCGTTAATGGGCCACTTTGAGGCACGTGCTTTGTTTTCCAATAAACACAAGAAAATGAAAGCACCACTTAGGGCCACTGCACTTTTTCAACAGCTCTTCTGCAGTCCTTTCTTTCAAAGTGTAGATCTTAGGTCAGAGATCTTACTTATCATGTTATTAGAGGTGCACAACATGCTACACACATTTAAGCTGTTTTACCACACACATTTAACATAATATTTTAGAGGGGTTATTTGACTTTTAGACACAATAAGAGATTATTTTCGTCTTAACACAGCTTCTGCTTTTGTTCTAGAAATTGGGAAGTGAGTTGTGTCCCTCACTGGGAATTGCCAGCCCGCCTAATGAATGCTAAAGCAGGAGCAGCAAGCTAAAGGAGCAGAGAGCCATAAATGTTTTCGCTGTTTTCACTGAGAGACAGTGGAAGAGACAGGCACCTCACTGTCGGGTTAACAGAGAGGGACAGGGATGGGTATGTGGGGCATGCGGTGTCCATGACACTGCCCCCCCCCCCTGTGCTCTGACAACTAGCTTCCTCTCTCTCATTGCACTGGCTCATTTCAAAGATAAGGTCATCCTGCACTGAATTAATGTGTTAGTTATCAGAAAAGTACATCTGTTAGAGGCTGAGCGCTGTCTGTAGGGTGTTCTTTGAGTTTTCCAGTCATTCATGAGAACATCAGAAAGACAGCACAGAACTCTGCTGCTGGGAAATTCAAGGAAAAACCCTGCAAACGGTGAAAACTGTTGTTCTATTGTGGAAAAACGTATCCTTTTAGAAACTTCTGGAGAACTCCTTCCTGCTGAGAAAGACTGGCTCGGCTCCAGTGTGTAACACAGAAGAATGTGTTGAATGCTGTAACGGCATTCAGAGCATCATAGTCCACCGATGAATAGTGGGCCTCAAGGACAATATTTCCTAATTTTCTGTTTTTTTTCCCTCCCTGTGACACATGTCCCCATAGCAACAGTGCTGTGCAACGCTGAAAGAAACCATATCTCTAAAGACCGTCATCTGTAAATTGTTGCTGCTATTGTGATGTCATCAGGACAGGACATTAGTCCCACTTGTTCGCAATGAGTGGAGAAAAGGAATCAACACGTATGGAAAATGATTGAATGAATGGATTAATGAATGAATGAATGAGAGATTGATTTATCCTTTTTTGAGATTAAACTGAAGCTACAAATAGCACTCACTGAGAAACTATGCAGCTTATGAGGACCAATACTGTCTGCGGATGTAAACACATCATTCTAAGGCAACAAAAATACAACTTTTCATATTTTCATGCAACACTAATAGACTAAAAGATGTGCTAATGTGCATTTTGTAATTATAAATCAGAATGTCAGGCACTTAGGACTGGAAAAAAGCTTCTAGGTTAGTTCAAATTAAGAATATTTGAATAAAGATACTCATAGACAGATGAGTTAATGCTTAAAATATGGAATAGTAGCTTTCTTTCTGATTCTGATTCATTGCATTAGCAGAACAACAAGCTTAAGCATGAATCGGTAGCCTCTGTGCAATACTAGTGCAGAGTCTGATGCTTAAACAAGCTAAAGTAACACAATTACAGCCTAAAGTGTTTATGATAACTTAATCAGGATGGTTATGTGACATTTCAGGGAATTGGTATTGCCTGACACCGCTTATAATTGAGTTATTACTGTTATTACACCACAGTGACTGTGTGGGCAGAGTTGCACAGCTTTTCTTTGTTTTACCATGTGCGCATGCTCGTGCGTCGTCCGGGTCATTAGATAAGTATCGAGGAGGAAATTAAAAAACAGGGTCAGTGAGAAAATCCAATGTTTGATAGTGTAATGTTGTGCACCTTTCATTCTTTTCCCACCCTTTTCTTTCCTCTCCACTCCTTGTCTTGCCACAGCGTTGATATCTTCAGGCCTCTGTTATCAGCTTCACTCCCACCAGGCTGTAATTATAGGCCTAGGAGTCGCCCAGCCTTGCACTACTTACATACACACATACCAGAGGGATACATGCATGCCGTCCCACCCACGTTTTTTCATGTTTACCTGTCATGTTGATGGTTCATGTGTGCATTTAGTTTCTGGAGACAGGATCTGCATGTCAACTTCCCTGCCAATGTTGCAGCTGCTCTGAGTTTTGCCAGTCCCTGTTTAAATGTGTGTGAGTCCTGCTTTCGGAATGGACCACCTGGGTGCTTTTGTGTTTCATCATTTAGCACGCCACGCTCCCCTTCAGATGCTTTTCAAAACAGAAGCTATTTTTTTTTTAACTTTTCTGAATTTCTGAAAAATTATTTTGTTTTCTCCAGTAATGAAATTGTAAATGTGCTTGATGCCACCGCCACCTGCAGATGTGCATTGAGGATCTTAATTATGAGGTGAGTTGCTCTGGCGGTGGTCAGAAACGTAATGGGCGTCATGCAGAGAAAAGGGAAACAAAGTGAACGTGTCAGCGGTTGTGTTTTGATGTGGTTTATAACTATCTGGAAGGCAATTAGAAGTAATCAGGCTTCTCTTTCTTTGAGATCTGACCCTTGTTTTTGAAGTGACGGCTAGTGAAATAATCGCTCTGTTCACTGGCTTCTATAATTGAGGCTCGTTTTTTTCTGTTAAAACACGGCAGCCCTGTCCAGATGCGGGCACGGTGGTCCTTGCTGGAGAGGTGTAAAGGTGTTTTTCTTGGGCAAGGATGTGTGAGAACGAAGAGGAGCCGGGGAATAATATCTCAGACTTTGATCAGTTCTGTGCACATTAAACACTTGTGAGACCCCGGCCTTGTGATTACATAGCTCTGCTGTCTCAATCATTTTTCTTAAGGACTAAGCTCAGAGATTTTCTGCTATAATTGGGCCTGGAAAGTTCGTTCTCTGTCCAAGTTTGTTAGCGTCAACTTTGTCATGCTTCCAGGGTTTCTGTTGTGCTTGTGGTTTTTGCTTTCTGATATGCTATGAGAGGACCGCGAGTAAAAAAGCCTTTCCCTGTTCAATTTTTCCACAAACGGGATGGAAATGGTATGTTTGTCTCCCAAACAAAAGCTCAGTGGCGGGTTTGAGAATGTGATTTTGATTTGCTCAGAGCATCTCCGTTTTGTCGGAAGATTTCCACATTAAACAAAAATCACACTATAAACACACATCTGGAATTTAACACCCTTGTAAACGTGGCTATCAGTCAAATTTCCATCATTCTTTGTGGATATATCAGAAGGGTAGATTTATTGAGGTATTATTCCCCCTCTTAATGGTCTTAGCTGTGTGCAAAGTGGCATGATAAACATCCAGGTAGTAAAGTTGCTTTTTATACCCTGACATAGAGGCAGAGCCTTTGCCATGAGCCGTAACAGATCTTCTTCCTCCAGCTGTATGATGATAATGAAGACAAATGAGTCCTGGGCACAAAACCACATGAGGATTACAGCGTGCACATGCAGACGCACTCGCATATGCACTCTTACACCAAGTTGTAGTAACCTCAAAGGAGTGGAACACAATAAGTCTGTATTATGTGTATTAGTATGTATGATTGTTTGTTGATGGTTGACTGAACTTAATTGACCGAAGATGCTGGTATTTCTTTTTTTCAGCTCTAGCTCGTCACCTTGTTAGCCTTCATGATGGTTGAAGCTTTGACCAAAACAGCAGTGTGTCGGTATAACACATTTTCAGTGAAGGTTGTGTTTCCTTTTACGTCATTAGTAGAAGACTGTGAAGAGTAGCTGTTATGTATGCATGCTGGGTGACCCTTTACTGGCCTGCATGTAATGTTATAGGCCTGCAAGAGTCCAAATTTACTGGCCGGCACTTACATGCAATAATGTGCAAAAGTCCTGAGCCATTCATTATTTTTCATTAATTTTTTTCAGGTAACCAAACAATGGATGCAGTAGAATATAAAGCAAAAATAAAGCTTGTACTGCTCTAACAAGAGTAAAAGTCAATATTTGGGATGATGGACTGTTTTCTTCCATGCAGTGTAAGTCTTTTTTAACAAAATGTTTTGTAATTTCTTTGAAGTAGTTTTCAGGAATAGTTCTGCAGGTTTCTTAAGAGACATTTCAAAGTTTTTCTGCTAGCTTCCTTTTGTTCTGTTCTCTGTAAAGGTGATCCCACACTGCTTTAATAATGTTGGGGTTCAGGTGCTTTGGAGGATTAATCTCTCCATAGGACTTGTTGCAAATGATTTTCAGTACAGTTCTTGTGTCATTTGGCATACCTCAGCATTTTATCCCAGTTTCTCTTTTTAAAAAAGGGCCCTTGACGGCCATTTTTCTACAGTCATGAGGCCTCATTAAACCGTAGATGGATCTACTAAAAGACAAAAGGCATCTCACAAGTCCTTCTTTTGCCTTCAACCTGTTCCATTTCCTTAAATTTAATTCAGGAAACACTACACACCAAGCCCAGATTTGCTATATTTTTAACTAAAAAATCTTTTAGAATCTTTGTTGGTGCACCCCCCCCCCAAAAAAAAAAAACACAGATAGTTTTATACACATCAAATTATAGTATCGTTAACATTTTTTGTATATGCAACATAAAACTGGAAAGTCATGACGTTTTTATAGCAGGCTGAAAGTAACTTCCCTAAAGACAGAGTTTAAGATTGCCTCTTTGTTAAGTAAAGTAGCCTGTTATGTATGAACAAAACAGCAGTTCATTCCTTTTTTTTAAACAAATAAATGATTCACCAGTCAGTTTAAGATGGTTAGAAAAACAAACAACGGTCCTTTAAAAATGACCAGGTGTGAGACTCTGCAGGAGGCAGTGAAGTAATCACGGCGATATCAGCTGAATCTCTCTGTGACGTATGTTACTTTTTTCTTTTTTTCAAGCCTATAATTAGAACTGTTCACTTATGATGTGTAAATTGTCTCTATGTTGTATATTTTTCACACCATTTATCACACCTTTTAAACTTTATTTAGCATACAATACATAGTACTTTATAATGTGTTTCTCATTCCTTTATTTAAAAGAGCTATACCTGGTATTATCTTAATCTTTCTAAGAAAAATGGTTTCTACACGGTATATTATGTGCTAAAAGGGGGAAGTCCATAAAAATGAATGACTAATTGATTTCACATGAGTCCAGGCTATTT
Source organism: Craterocephalus amniculus (assembly GCA_036024015.1). Taxonomy (NCBI): domain Eukaryota; kingdom Metazoa; phylum Chordata; class Actinopteri; order Atheriniformes; family Atherinidae; genus Craterocephalus; species Craterocephalus amniculus. Next base: position 10,432 of record JAVQJG010013255.1, read on the forward strand.
AAGTTAGCGATAGCGGCTAGTTTTTAGCTTTGGCGTGACGCTCTTTATTGGCCAATGGTGATAAATTCCGTAACTTCCGGATTCCGATCAGCCAGTAACAGCGTTTCCCTAGGGAATCCGGAAGTTACGAATGTTAACCCTATTAGCAGAAAAAGAGCGTCACACTAAAGCTAAAAACATAACAGCTTTCGCTAACTAAAATAGCCTTGACTCATACATATGCGCAATAGGGCATTAACGAGTTGTGATTTTTTTCAGATCGACTAGTTGACAGTAAAAGCTGAAGTCGAGTCGATGCCTCGTT
>JAVQJG010013260.1:0-27545 GCA_036024015.1 Craterocephalus amniculus
TATTATATTATATTATATTATATTATATTATATGATTGAGCATGGCCAATGTACTTAAACTAATTGCCTCTTGTCTGTCATGTCTCTTTAGTGTCTGTTTTAATAGATGTAATTGGGTCTACTGCTTCTATTTTAATCTTGAGCTCTACTCTGTGGGCTTAGGCTACAGTTGGCCATTCTGCCTTTTCTTTATCAGAAGCCGAACTTGAGGGTAGGATGCTCAGCACTGATGCAGCTTAATTGTGTCTGCATGTGCACTGACAAGTATTAGTGTCCATGAAAATAATATTCATGGAAATGTTTGCAAACAAGTACAGCAGTGCCTCTCACTGCTGATTCAGCTTGACATTAGTGAGGGCAGTGGGGAGTTTGGCAGATGAAAGCCAATCCAACTAGTAATCACAGCATGTTGCATTGTGGTATGACATGGTTCTTTGGTGAAGTTCCTCACAAACACAACATCAGTGGTAGCTGTTTCAGAGCTTTGTGAAATAAGTGAAATAAATACACTCTCTAAGAGGTTTTACACAGTTGGTGGGGGTGGGAATAAACAATACAAAAGGATAGAAAAACAAAGTTGACAAAATTTTATTGTAATATGCAAGCCTCCATCAAATAGGATGTTTTTAGATAGGAAGATGTTTTTGATGTTTCCAATTTTTTTAGCCATTATAGATTCCAGAAAATGGAAAGCAGGTAGACTCTGACTTATTTCAACAAAGAAACGAGACAGATTTACAAAGGAAAACAGCACACCAGTTTTCATCCATACAATTATATTCCCATTTATTTCTAAATATTGTCCTTATAGTAACATGTAAGTACCATCTTAGCTGTTTTTGTACAGTCATTGTAAAAATGACCTGTATAATTGTATAAACACCACTTTACGAAACAGGCTAGCTAAAACCTGGCTAGCAACGAAACAAGCCAGCTAGCAGTAAACTTGATTGTTTTTATAGTGAATGCTGCTTAGCTAGCATTCCAGTGTCAATAAAGTAGTAAGTAGCAGGCCTGTGATCCAATGCAATGATATAACAACTTATTATTTTTGTAAAATTAAATAGGCACTTTTTGTTGCAATAACTAGGTTGCCCAGCCTTTCTATCTCTGGAAGCTAGAAATCTGTATGATCTGTAGCTAAGTAGCATACATAATTTTATTTTTTTCCCGCTTGAATACATAGAAGGGAATAATAAATTCATCTGCTGTTCTCCTAACAAGCCCACATATCACCCCAAAGTTCTTCATTGATGTGTCCCAAAAACTTAAATTAGCCAGAAACATTTTTTAAAAGTACATAAATAAAAGGCACAAATTATAGAAAGAAACCATATAGGCCTTGTATTTATATTCAGAAATACAAAATGGCTACATATTTTTATCGTAACTCTCCCAGTGATGTACTGAGAAAAGCCGAAAGAGCAACCCACAAGTTAAGTTTCATCCACTTTCATCACAGCCCAGCATTAGCAAATGTTGTGTTTACAGTACCGCTAGATACCTAGTATTGTGGTCCAGCGTGATAAATTCATTTCTGTCTTTAGTCATTTTTCCACTGAGCAGAATTTGTTGCAATATCTACTGTCAGCTCTGAACTAGTTGCATGACTATATCACTATTTCTAAAATAAATCACATGTATTTCTTTGGTTTAACGTGAACAAATCATAAGTTACACAAAAGACATCAAACAAGCATGAAGCCTCTGTGAGGCCTGCAGTCATATTGTTCATGTTTCTGTGGTGCTGTGACTGTGGCTCTGAGTTTGTGGGCTCACCAGCTGAGGGAATAGAGATGTCTGGAGGGGCACCGGATGCTGACGATGACAAATAGCTGAGGCTAGTAGAGCATCAAGCATCACACCATGTGGTTACACAATGTGACTCCCACCACCTCAGGAGACTACACTATATGTTTGGGGGCTTTAAAAAGAACTTCAGGAGTATATTGCGATGTTATTCAAGTGCAAATTAAGGTGCATATTTTGTCTATGCTATCCTATATCGTGTAAACGTAGCATATACGAATGGCACCGCAATTTACGAATGCAGAAATGTCAATTACATCAGTAATGTATCTGCTTCACAAATTCATGATTTTTTAATGAATGACTCAGAACTATCTACCTGTCCCCAGAGCCTCCAGTCACCATCACCAAACTGCTGGATGACGTCCATACAGTGGTGGGTGAGAAGGTGGAGTTTGAAGTGGAGGTGTCTGAGGAAGGAGGCAACGTCAAATGGTGAGCTGATGTGCTCTTGCAGCAAGTTCAGTGGTATTAATTGCAGTATGATATTCATGGTGAGAGTTTCATATACAGCAAAATTTAACAACTAAAAACCTTTTTTTAGTCAAATAAAAAAATTAATTGATTTAAAAAATGCTACAGCCAATAATTCAATATTTAAGTTCATGTTATTTCAATACTTTTTAAAAAATAAGGGTTGGAATTACACGGGACCTTTCGGGGGAGTCTTTTTTTCAGGGCATGCACCACAACTTTTTAGGTCAAAAGCACATAAGTAAGTTTGTAAGAAAGGGCTTTTCATTCATAAAAGTAATGTCCTTTGTAAAAGAAAGTACATATGAAGAGAAAAACAAACAGTAAAAAGTTAAAATATTATTAAGGCATAATTAAGAGGGTGTGCAAAATTCATATAAAATAACTAAGTTAGAATGTTTAAAAGCAAAACAGCAATTTATAATAAGTTAATAAGTGCGGATTCCATGCAAAGATACATGAGAAACCTCGATTTAAAAGTTTATCTATGTTACTTTGATGTTTAAGTTCATTAACCTTTAGTTTTCCTTTTTTTTTACCACAAGGATCATAGGAAAAAATTAAATAAGTTATTTCAACAACAACAAAAAGCAAGCAAATGAAGTGATTGCTGTTTGGGTTGCTCAAGGCACATAATGTTGTTTTTTTTGACTCAGAAAATTACTGATCCATTCAGTAACATACCACAAATGAGTGGTATGGTTGGCTACATAAATCCAATGATTCGGGTACACACTGCCACGCATCAATGGTCACAGAAACAATCAATGCAAAATCATCTCAAACAAAGTAAGATGTTCAAGAACCCTAAGATGAGATCAAATATATTCTGAAAGTGGACTATTTTCCAGAGCTTATAGTGTCTCTGGTGAGTGTTTTCAAGGGAGCTCATTGGCTTTTTAGGGAAGCCGAGCTCCCCTTAGCTCCCCCATAATTCCAGCTTTTGACTGTTCATGAGCCTTGGAATCATGCAGACGAGAAAGTTCCTTGATTGGAAATCATTTTCTAAGGCCAAATGACACCAATATGACTCCAAACACATTATAACATTTGCATTAAAAAGGTTTCTTCTTTATTCTTACATCTATTCTGAATGCACACAATGCCTAAAGTAAGATTCGCTAAAATACTCATCTATTGCATTATTTTTATGAGTACAAAAGCCGTCCTTTCCCTGAGAGATGTGCAATAAATCCTATTTTTGCAGTCAGATTCTCTTTGTGTTTGCTGGCCTAATCAGACAAGCATAGGTCCTTCTTTAGTCCTAATATTCAAAAGATATTATAAATAAACATGTTAATCAAAGAGCAATAAAAAAATATACTTTGTTTTCTGTTTCCTCCTTTTTCTTCTCTCTGTTTTTTTTTGTAATATTCTCTTCTCTCTTTTTATGCATGTTTCCGCTTTTCACTAGTACGTTTACGTGGGTATTCTAGTGGAAATGACATGTTTTGAATTAATTGACAATGATTTATCCAGCCGCTCCCTTCTCTTGCTTTCAAGTGTGGCCTAATCCGGTGGAGAAGAGCTTGTTGTAAAGGAGAGCTTCTAAGGATATAAAAAGGTTATTACATTTACGCTTAAAACAAGGCAAAAGAAAAGTGATGGCAGAAAATTGTTAATTGTGCAAATAAGTAAGTTAATATAGGCGATTTATTCCAACAGTCAGTGCACTCAGTGCCTGCCCGTTAATTGTAACATAACAGCTGCACATTAGAGCACTTGAACTTTAGACATTAAAAAATTAAGTTAATTAAAGTCTGACGCTGCACTTTAATGGAGAATATGTGGAAATTCCTTCTTGTTGAAATTAATTCAGCTCATTGGATTTTATCTGTGATACCGGTCGACTAATCAGCTCTATGTTCTACGTTCTAGAGGTGACGGCATTGGGAAGTAGTCTTGGCCTGGTATCAGGACTACAGCAAATCTATGAGATATGCATTTCCTGCTTCTTATGGATCAATAAGTTTGCCTTTATGGAAATAAGCAAAAGTGCAGCTCTGCTTTCTGCCGATTCAAACCAAAACTGTGAAAAAGAAACCTCCTCCAGAGAAAGTTGAGTAAATAGTCAGCTTCGTGGCATGTACAGCTCTAGCTTTAGGTTCAACACAACCCCCTAATCTCTGAAGCCATGCAGAACATTGCTGACATGTCAGTCAGCAGCTCTTCCTCTTTTCTCTGTGAAGTGTAATTGATGCATGCCTGTTTTTCTCCGCAGGATGAAAGATGGAGTTGAGCTGAATAGAGAAACGGCAGGTTCAAAGTACAGGTTCAAAAAAGATGGAAAGAGACACGTTTTGATCATAAATGAAGCAACTAAAGAGGATATTGGAATGTACTACGCCTTCACCAACGGTGGAGAGTCGAAGGCAGAACTGGAGGTTGAAGGTACTTTGACCCCACTAAATTTTAAGGAACTAGGTTAATAAGAAATACATCGGGAAGCATATGAAACAAACAAAAAAGACTTATGTCTTGACAAAAATGCTGTATGCCTCAACAAGCAATGTAAGCTGTTTTTTAAATGACTGCTGTACAGTCAAACTGCAGGAGCAATTAGTCTGTAATCAGCTGCTACTTAGAATTGACTAAAATTAAATTCCCTCACTGCAGTCAGGAACTTAAAGAAAATTTAATCAGTACATGTTGATGTTTTCCATTTTGACAAGCATGAAAAGTAATAAATTAGTCATTACTCATGTCATAATTAATATTACTTCATTAATCCCTTGTATCAGAAGTTCATCGCACTATTCGTCATACTAATTTTCTTCTACACCTCCAACACTGATATATCTGGCTTCAGCTATCAAGCTGTCTTACTTGCTGCATACTTGCAAGCCAGATGAGTCTCCTAATTGATTATAGCGTGAGAAAATGTCCGTCTGTCCTCCTCCTTATATGATAAGATTACCTAGCACATTGTACTGTCTAGTTATATTCACTGTGAATCTAGTTAATAGAAATGTAAAAGTGGAGCTGTATGGTTAAATAAAATGACAGCTTGTTGTCTAACCAAACAAGATTGCAAAAGCCCTTTAGTGGAAAGAAGACGATATCACACACAATCCAATGTTTACAGTGACTACATGAGCCATAATAAATGTCTTTAAAAGGCTTGTTACTGCATGTTTTTTTAAAGAAAATATGCTAATTTTATGTCATGTTGAAAGCTTGATGAATTCAAAGTGTAATGCTACCCTCCAGTCTGTATGGTAATTTTAAACCATCTTCAAAAGCCAGTTAGCTTTAAATCCATCCAAGCAATAATAAAAAGATGACCGGAGTAACACCACGAAAAAAATGTGACAATAACAACTTCTCTACATGTTTGACCTTATTTAGGAGCACATGATAAAAACATTTGATTGGATTCTGTCTCACATTTTAAATACAACAAATGTAAAAAACAAGTCTTTCACTCCATCTTGGGACACTTCATCCTTTTCATTTGGATTTTAAAATGTGTGCAAACATATTCAACCATGTACAATGGACTAAAATGCAACATAATGCAACTGGAGCTTGATCAACTTGTGCATGTGTAGATTAAACTAGTTAAAGTGCACAGTGGTCCAGTTTAAGAGTTGGATTAAGCTGTAACTATTATGCAAATTGTAACAAATGAAATTGTGGGAAAATGGAAAAAAGCACGGAGTAGAAAAATGTTGCTATCTGTCAGATTTCTCTGAGAAGCACAATATTGGCCCCATTAAGACCCATATTACTGTACAAGTCTGTCTGTCAGTGTGATAAAATGCAGGTCAGATTGTGCTGAAAGGGAAACAGAAATGCTGCCGGGCACAGTAAAATTGTAGACACACATTGCTCCAGAAAGGAACCAGGATGCAAATCCATACATGATCCTGACATGCTGGGATGCCACCAGATTCATGGAGATCAGTACTAAATGTGAACATGCCTGAAAGAAGCCAGAAAACTAGTAAAACCAGACGGCAGGTATAAAAACCCCGAAGTTGGCTTATTTGGTTTCACACCACTATCAGTTTGCACTTGATAAGCAACATATACCCACTTTTTCATGAAGACAGGGAGTATGGTGTGTCCGTATTAATTTGAATATGTCATTTGGACATTTTGCCGTCACAGAACCTCACAGAAATGTTTTGTTTTGTACACTTTCAAGAATCACGTAAGTAAGATGTATTGTGTCATATTTGCCAGCCACGGTTGCTATAAATGTTGCATTCCTGTGCAGAAAAGGAGCTGGAGGTTCTGCAGAGCATCGCTGATCTGACAGTGAAGGCAGCTGAACAGGCTGTATTCAAGTGTGAGGTGTCTGATGAAAAAGTGACAGGAAAATGGTTTAAGGACGGCGTTGAAGTCCAGGCCAGCGATCGCATCAAAATGACGCACATTGGAAGGTATTACCGCACATCAGGCTGCAGTGGGTCTACGCTTGCATTTCAGAGAGCCGTTGTCTTAAGCCCTCCATCCGTCACGCACAGTTTCACACGTTTGAACACACATACTCGGTGTCACACAGTCATAAGCGCTGTCTGCCACATGGCTTGGCAAACAATTACCAGAGGGTTTTCTTACTTGTTTGACCCATTTTTGGGGGGGCTAGGCTGCAATCTGTAAGGCTCCAACCGCTAAACACACACTTAAGAATACACTCACATACAGTGGACACATCCCAAGGGTTTGGAGTTTCTCTCAGTAATCCCTCCATTAGAATGGCCTGTGGCAGGACATATGCCGAGGCGACTGCGGTCACCCAAGGTGAAAACTATTTCGTATGTTTCTCAGTCTGCATTATTGCTTCATGGAGTATGTTGCCAGGGCAACCGTCTTTTTCATGAATGCAGGTCATACAGTTACTAGCATTGTCTCCTTGGTAACATCTGGTAACGTCTCCAGGACCCACAAGCTGACGATTGATGATGTAAAGCCTTCAGACGCAGGAGATTATACCTTTGTCCCGGATGGCTACGCACTTTCTCTGTCAGCCAAACTCAACTTCCTGGGTGAGAGCGATGCACAAATAAAATGTGAAGCATCTGACGGTTTTTTGATCCTTTACTTATCGCAAAAACACTTACAAAAGACTTCTTTGTGTTTTTTTTTTCTTAGAAATTAAGATTGAATATGTTCCCAGACAAGGTAAAAGTTTCTTTCTTTTTTATATTAAGTGAAAATAAATGTTCTGACATTGTATAAAGTCAGCATATCAGCATTATTCCTGATTCTTTCATTGTCTCTTTTGCTGAAAAATTCATTGGAACTTTTTAAATGATCTTTCTCTTCATCACGTGAAAGATCCTCCCAAAATCCATCTGGACACGAGCGGCACTAGCAGCAGGAACACCATCACGGTGGTGGCAGGAAACAAACTTCGCCTCGACGTTGAGATCACAGGCGAGCCGGCCCCCGTCGTCTGCTGGATGAAAGGAGACCAAGTGAGAAAGAGTGGAGAGGATTCTCATTGTTTCACATCTGACACAATCAAACACGCGTCTGATACTGTCCGAGTGTGTGCGTCAGTGAGACCGTCCAGCTGTTAGTGGCTGGGAAAAATGAAATATATCCTGCTCTGCAGAGTGAGAGGGATGAGTCACCTGTCGCAATGTGATACCGTCCTCTTCAGCGATGTCTTCCCATTCTGTCGTGCCCTATGTGGTAGGTGGTGTCTGAGGCTGAGGGACGAGTCCGTGTGGAGACGAGGAAGACCCTGAGCAGCTTTGTGATAGAGGGGGCGGAGAAGGAAGATGAGGGGTACTACACTATAACCGTGACTAACCCTGCTGGCGAAGACAAGGCTGAACTTTTTGTCAAGATTGTGGGTCAGTGGCTTTTTCTTACTTTTGCCTTTTTCTCCTTTCAGGTCTTTCTCTTTCTTTATTCCCTCTCCAGTGGCGTATCCAAGAATTTTTTAATGGGGTGGCCAAGATAGGACAGGAGTTGGTGTGATGTTGCCAAACAACAGATCAGTATCATTATTAACTTTGGTTAGAGTCAGTGTGTGAATTAAGCAGCTTCATTAAACAAAGTTTACAGAAATTTAAAGATTATTCAATCTTTAAACTTTAGAAAAAAAGCTAATTGATAATAGCCAGCCAGCATGTCCATGTGAGGGCCACAAGGGTTAAATATGGGCTATGTACTGAGTGGGCATGGGCTCGAACTGGGAAAATTTTACAGGTCCCATATCGTTTCAGCTATACTGGCCCTATGTAGGCTGGCTGTATGAGCCCCATAAGGGATGTATCCCTTATGATGATTCCCCTCCAGGTTGGTCCCATATGGGCAAACACAGGTGAGGCCACCGTGAAAACTGCAGACAATTGTACTTGGGACCCTCATCTGCAGCCCAAAGTTAACCCTTACATGGTCATGCTGGCTTGGTAACAAACCCAAAATGTCCCATGCAGAGAAGAGAAATTGTTTAAACTACATACAAAGTCCAATGATCACCTCATAAATACAAGCATAGCTGTTCTAGTTGCTGCTAGAATCTAGTGGCTGAAGTTTGCATCTGTTATCAACCAAACCCTCAGACCTTACCTCCCTCATACTGTCACACACAGGTTAGCCACATGTATAACACTGGTTCTATTGAATAATACATCTAACATTTGTTGTGACCTCCAGTCATTAATTTAGAAAACAGAATTATATTTCATGTAATTATTAGATTTCATTTATGCAGCAATTTATCCAATAAGAACAACCCAAAGTTCATTACAGAGCACAACTAAAATTCACAATTTCAATGACGACAGGGGTGGTCAATGAAATTATAAAGGTTGCATAACCTAACATGCTGTTATTGTTAGAAACACTTGGATCGTTAATTCAGTGGTGACTATTTCAATCCCATCTGTACGCTCTTTAATTTAGGAACACTTCCTCACGCTCTAAGACTAATGTCTGCTCTCATTTTTGAGTGCTTCAGCCTGTCTCACTTTCCATTTCCAACTGTAACCTGCCTCTCCAGATGTGCCCAACCCTCCTGAGAATGTCAAATGCACATCAGTTGGCGAGGACTGTGCCGTGATCACATGGGACCCTCCTTCATTTGACGGTGGAGTTCCCGTGAAAGGTACCCTTGAAGCACGCAGCATCTGATGTCTTCCTCCCGGGAGGAAACAGTAGTTCTAGAGCCTTTGTTTATCGCATGATATTTTCACATGAGACTCTTCTTTTCTGGCTTTGTGTGCTTCCTGCAGGATATCTGATGGAGAGGAAGAAGATGGGCTCAGCCAGATGGACAAAGCTAAACTTTGATGTTTATGAGTCCACCACTTATGAAGCTAAGAAGATGATTGAAGGCGTGCTCTATGAAATGAGAGTGTATGCAGTCAACGGCATCGGCATCTCTCAGCCCAGTGCAAACTCCAAGCCCTTCATGCCCATTGGTGCGTTAGCATATGTCATTAGCAGAACGGTTAATTAACCGAGCCTTTTCACACAATGCTCATTTTTCGGCAGCTTAACCTGGCTTCCCATCCCATTTACACAGGGTATTAACGTATTAATTATCTCCCAGCCCCCACCAGCGAGCCCACTCGTCTCATGGTGGAAGATGTGACAGACACTACCTGTGCACTCAAGTGGCGACCTCCAGAGAAAATTGGAGCAGGCGGCATCGACGGTTACATCATTGAGTACTGCATAGAAGGAAGTAAATATGTTTTATTTTAAGGCATTATAGCAGATTTATGAGGTCACTCGTTATATTAGATCATCATGAAATGAGGTTTTCTTAGCAGAAAACCTCAGTCATGTGCAAATTTAAGACTCTTTGTGTAAGGTATTAGCATGGCAACACGAGCAATTAACTATTTATATCTATACCCTGATTACCTTTGCAGAGATTGTCCCTGATTTTCTGATCTCTTGCCCCTGTAGGAGACCAGTGGGTGCAGGCTAATGAGGAACCAGTGGTAAAGAACCAGTACAGGGTGAAGGGTCTCCCATCTGGGGAGAAGATGCTGTTCAGAGTCATGGCTGTTAACATCGCGGGACGAAGCCCCCCCGCCACCCTTTCTCAGGCCGTGACCATCAGAGAGATTACAGGTCAGAGACAGACTTTAATTGTGGAGGCTGTGTTGAATGAACGTGAAAAAAATCCATCCTGTGATTGAACATGACAGGATCATGAAAAGGATTTCTACACGATCACCTGTTTTATTTTAACATTTAACTAAAGTAGATGATGATTCCCCTTACTTACTGCCACATTTAATTTTACCAGTCCACATTTAAATGAATTGGGCCAACTCAATTCAGCAGCTTTGTAATGTGCAGTATTTGGTGTCAACCTAGTTTTATATAAATTATCTAACTATATTTTACAATTATATATACATTTTCAAAATAAGTTTTAATTAATTCTTTCAACTAATGTAAATTAAGTTAATCAATGGTACTTTCTTTTCTAAAATAAAGTAATTAATCACATTTATTTATTTATTGTATAAAACGTTTCTATTTCTATGTGGAAAGCTAACACGGCAATAACATTCTGCTTATTAGGAACAAATAACAGATCTGTATAACTGTTGTGCTTTAATTGTTTTTAACCTTTTATCTCATTTTAATTCTCACAAACATTTTAGAAAAACACTTCAAAACATATTGAAGGCATACTGTACTTGTGTGTATACAATTGTAAATCATTTATTCATTTCTTTTTATATATATGTTGCTCCGTTGTACGCCATACAATAATTATAAAGCTTCATAAAAGATTTGTGCATGCAGGCCTTTTTCCCATCATGTTTAGAAATCTTGCATGAACTTATGATTTAGTGAGATTTTCTGTCTTGAAGAGCCACGGCCACAGTCATGTTAGATTAAATCTTATCTCAACATGTCTAAAAGTAACATGTGTTAAAGGTACAGTGTGTAACTAATTTTGCTTTATATTAATAAAAATCAAGTATTGCTTTCATAAATATGTATTTTATGAAAGTCTATTCGCAATCGCATCAAAATAAAAACATTCTCATTGCTTAGAATTAGTTATTTATAAATACACACGTGGTGGAGCACCTCATACAAGACTGCCATTTTGCATTGCCATCTTGAAATGCGGTAGCCACAAGGGGACAAACTTGTTAGCAATTGATGCATGTTTTAGAGGCAGTGGGGGGAGGCGGGGGGAGAGGGTAACGTTGTTGTAAATCTGCAGTTTGGCTGTGACGTGGATATTACACACTGGGGCTTTAAGCTGTTGAAGCTGAAGTAAATTGCAAATGATTTAACTATGGTCAAATTTGAAACATGAAATTATTTTATTCAAATGACATCTGAGACTCTTGTACAAGTAAAAACCTGACTCACCTTTTACGGTGATGGTCAGTATTTTATGAAGAGTTACAACCAGTGTGACTATGCCTCACCGGATGTTTTAGCCTGTGACTGCTTGGCTGTTCTCCATGGCCCGGTAGTCCCACTTTTTGGTATCTTTTGAAATCATTTTAAGTGGTGAACAAACTCAATTACATCACTTTCAATTTTCCACTTTAGCAAAATAAAAACCAGCTTTTTCAGTCATCTCTAAATATTTGAAATGAACTTGAATTATTCACAGTCGCTGAAGAAACATGAGCCATCAGATAAATCATTATAGTTCATTTAAAGTTCTGCTGTTTCCCTTTCTTTACTCTAAGAAAGAATAATTCAACTGTGTATTTCCATATGATGATAATTCATTTCCAAAGCAATTCACCAAACATAAATGCGTACGTTTCCTTTATCTTTCCTCCTCCACATCATCCACTCTTTCACAAATGCGACTAAACTTTGCCTCTTCTTTGTCTGCCACACAGAAAACCCAAAGATCCGCCTTCCTCGCAATCTGAGATCTAAGCTCATCAAACTCGTGGGTGAGAAGGTGAACCTGGTGATCCCCTTCCAGGTTGGTCCAATCTGCCTCATTCTGTTTTATAATTCCATACATATGATATTTGCAGAAGCAGTGCAAACAATGAATGTTAACCTCCACTTTGTGGTAAAATCAGACTCACCTACACCGAATTCTCATATTTGTTGGCATTTGAACATGCAATGCAAACTTAAGCGTCTATTATAGGCAGCCAGCTGTTGTTGCTTATGTTTGCATAGCATGTCCACATGCATTTGGCTTGTGTGTTTTAGATAGAACAAGAACCAAGTACTCAGAATCCCCCAATGGCTGCAATCTGACAGAGCATTTTCTCCTCTCCTGGAACTCAAATCGCCTCTCTAAATGTTGTTCTTAGCAGAGAGAGCAAGCGCTTAAAGGGCGCGGGGAGAACTATAGCATCTGACAGCAACTTGCAAATTATGACACTGGTGAAAAGAACCTAACCACAAGCAGCAAAGGGGAGCCCCTTGTTGTAAATAAAAACAGACAAGAAGAAAGTGAGCTGCCCCAGAGAAGAGAAGGTGAAACGCTGGTTCTGAGAAGAAGATGGAGTCGCCCTGTTTCGTAAGAGGGTTATTGAATTCTATTTGTTGATTGCATCTCCTCACTCCTTCCACCTTTAGGGAAAGCCTCGCCCTGTGGTGACCTGGTACAAAGACGACGTTCTCCTTGAGGATAAAGGTGTGGGAACTCGTACCAGTGAGATGGACACCATCCTCTTCATTCGCTCTGCAGAGAGAAGCCACTCTGGAAAATACACTCTGACTGTTCAGATCGAGAACATGTTCGACAGCGCTGACATACACATCGAGATCGTTGGTCAGTCCCACAAATTCATGGCTCCTAAGGCCACGTCTGGACGTCGAGCATGTCAACTGTGCATGAGCCAGAAAATAAAAGCAGCGTTTCCACGTGTGAGGCCTGGTTTGTGGAAAGGTGGCTGGAGGAGAGCCACCTTATCCCCCTGAAGTTCCCGGTTTCCCTTCCTAAACGGCATGCTTGGAATTAGCCGACTCTACCTGGATAGGCTGCGGCTGCAGAAAGCGTGAACTGTTGCATGTTCTCCAGTGAAGATTAGAGGACCACGCATGTTCAAAAGGGAAATGGTTAATAACCTGTTCTGGTGGAAGATGATGGTTTGGGTTTAAATCTGTGACATGTCAAGATTCTTTCTGAAATCTGATGATAATTCCTCGTGTCACACTCCGAGGGGATCTGCGCCTCAAAGCAGCGCATCATAAAAGAGCTCGTTCCCCCCATCGCACGTAATCCTGGCTCATGCATTGCCACTGCAACCGCCGGCTCACTGCTCGGCTTACGGCTCTGTGGGGTCGGGGGTGGGGGTGGGGGGTTTCTGGGTGGATTATTTAACGGCTCTCTGCTGAGATTATTTGCATGTAGACTCGGATTAGGTTTGGATTTTGAGGGCTACTCTGTCACTTACTCAGCTGAGAAGGTTGAGCTAATGAGAGGCTCTGATCACCCCCCCCCCCCCCTATTTCATTTTGGTTTGAGCAGAAGGGATAAAGCAGTGCTGCTCAGCGTTGGCACTGTACTCCATAGAGTGAGATTAATGACAAATACTTTGCGATGGCGTACGGTGTTTCTGCGCTTCGCTGTGGACCACACAGCAGAATCTGCTCTGCAATGCAAACTCAAAGCGCTCCCTTCCTTTGTCAGCTCAGTTCTAACCATGTATTCAGCTATCACCGGCCTCCTTTGTCTTCTGCTCTGCTAATGTGTCAATCTTTCTAATCTGTCTAATCTGTTCTGCTTTGCGTGTTGATTTCTTTCTCTCTGTGGGATTTCCCTGCTCCAGATCTGTTTGTACCTTTCTCCCTCTCCTCTCTGCCTCTGAGAGCCTCTCGGCAGCATCTATATCTAGGCGGGGATGAGAGTTATCTCGGCTGGCTCGGCGTGTGTTAAACGCTCTTTTCATTACATCTGAGCTGTGCATTCTACGAAACCTGTCTGGTTTCCCAGAAAATCCTCCAACTCTATCTCGACTCTGTCTTTCTAAAATGCGAGCAGAAAAGCCCGGTCCGCCCATCGATGTGCATGTCACAGACGTCTGGGGCTTCAACGCTGCACTGGAGTGGAAGCCACCCAAAGATGATGGGAACTCTGAGATTATCGGCTACACCATTCAGAAAGCTGACAAGAAGACTAAGGTATGCATGAAGGAGAAAACAGCCATCTTGGAAATATGGGAACTCTCATCCTGAAACTTTGTGACCTTGCTGTTACGGAATTTTGATTTTCTTCCATGTAGGTTTTGGGAGGAAGCTTTCTGAAGGATGACCCACAGTACTGAGATAAACATCCAAATACTAGAAAAGCTATGAAAGAGAAACTGTTCTGTCAAAAGAGTTAGAGACACGAATGTTTTAATGTGTGTCAGTGTGTAAAAAGAGAAGAATTCAGAGTACTTAGAAGTCTTAGAAGTGGCTATATACTTGCCAAATGTAACTATTGATCTGGACAAAGATAAGTCAGCACATTAGCACACTGAGGCTGGCAGCCTACTGTAGGAGACTAAGAAGTCAGCCAATGTTTGCACCTCTACGGTCAAACCAGCCCATTGAAGTGGACTTTCATGAATGGAAAATGGTGCAAACTTCTTTTAAATATTTTTTTTGTCATAGCATTTTTTCATTAAAGATGAACCACTGACTGTGCACATTCAAGGGAACGAAAGAACCAAACATCCGTCTGAGTAAATAACATAAAGTCTCCGATATGGATGCTTTCCAAATGTAGGGGCAGTTAGTTAGACAGCAGAGGTGTGAATGTTGGCAGCTGAGCTTCCTGCTCTTTGAATCTGCTGCTCGGTCACACACATGAGCTGGGCCGAATAAACGGTGCATTTTAAAACAACCCCGTCGCAATGTGTGTGTTCTGAGTTCAGACAGATGTTGTTCAGATTAAAAAATTTAAGTTCTGAGCGAAACAAGAGAAACAGACAACAGGAGACTCAAATAAGCCCTGGTTCCCATCGAGTAGCATCTCTGCAGAGTAGCATCTCCTGAACACACAGCATGATGGGCTCCAGCAGCAGCAGACTGACCGGGGGCCCCTCCTGTCAGTTAATACCAGGAACCTGAGGCTACAGTTCATACAGACTCAGCAGAACTGGACATTAGAAGATGGGAAAACGTCTAGTCAGACGAGTCTCTATTTCAGCCAGAATAACCAGATGGTTGGGAGAAAATCTGCCATAAAGAACATGAAAGCATGTTTCTGTCCTGCCAAGTATCAATAATGCAGGCCGGTGGTGGTTTAATGGTGTGAAAGGGTTATTTTAGCTGAAAATATGGGCCCCTTAGTCCCAGTATGTCCTGTTTAAGCAGCACAGCCTACCTGAGTCCTGCTGCTGATCATGTCCATCCCTTTCTGAGCACAGTGGAGCATCTTCTGATGCTGCTTCCAGCAGGTTGATGCTCCATGTCACACAGCTCACATCACTGAATCCACTGGACTCCACCGGCCTCCACAGCCACCACATCTCAGCCCAATATTCCACCTTTGGGATGTGGTGGAACGGGAGATTCTTATCATGGATGTGCAGCAGCTGTCTGATGCAGTCTTGTCGGATCTATTACACCAAGAATTAAGCCGATACTAAAAGAAGAATGTGGACTAGAGAAACATGAGAGCTGAGGGATGTAGATTCCTTGAATTTCTAGATGCCGACCTCAGCTACACCCCTCTTCTTCTCTGTCTGTCTCTCCATCTCTCTCACATCAGGAGTGGTTCACGGTGTATGAGCACAACCGCAGGCCCAGCTGCACTGTGTCCGACCTGGTCATGGGGAACGAGTATTCCTTCCGAGTGTTCAGCGAAAACATCTGCGGCTTCAGCGACGACGCCGGCATTAGCAAGAACACGGCTGTCATAACCAAAACAGGTGATGGAATCCCAGAAGGCCACAGCACACTGTAACACAACAGCGCTGACTTTAACTCCACACAGAGAGGCAGGCCACACACATGAAGCGAGAAGTACAGAACAGAAACTGATAGGGGGAATTTGTCTGGGGTGTTGATTAACATTGCACCTGCCAAAAATAATGAGAAGACAAAAATGAATATTCAGTACCAAACAAACCAGCAAGAACAGAGCAAACTGCGACACGTATATAAAAGGAAAATAACTTCTCACTTGTTATACTGCAAAAAAAAAGGACTCTTTGTTAATGTGCTAAATAGCATCTAATGCTGGCTGCAGATTATGAAAGCAGGCTGGGAAATTAACACCTGCCACCAGCCAAATGCTGCTGCTGTTTTTACGTGGTTGCATTTGCTTACTCTACCAGAAAATTTTGCAGCCCACCAACCACTTTCTTTTGTGTTCCCCACAGCAGTCTGAGAACCGTTGATCACAGTGCCCACATAACCTCGGGATAAAACAAAAGTCACTTCCCTGCCTCGATAATTCAAAGGGCATTCTGCTAATCGGGATAAATTGCCGGTGCGGCGGGATGTGGTAAGGATGTAAAAGGCAAAACAAGCCCAAACAGCAGAGAGTGATTATAGACGGCAACTAATTAAGCTTCAGACATTCCTGGTATGAATCTAACTTGCTGTGTGACCGTAGATTGTACAGAAAAGATGGATGTAGAGGAAAATTCAGTAACTTTTCCCTTAAGTAACACTTTAGTAGAGATCCAATCCATGTTAGTGATTGCAAAACAAGAATTTAAACTTCTTCCCTTTTGCCCTTTCATGTAACGTTGCAGCTGTTAAATGGTACTGTTCATGCTGTTCTTGCTCCAGGATCAGACTGCAAAGACATCTTGCATATCCTAATAATTCACCCTGAAATACAATGAAAAATAAGGTCCACGTTAAGAATTTTAGCATTAAAAGCAACATCAAGGCTGGCTCTGAAACAGCTCTGGCTCCAATGGACTTGGATTCAAAGTGCATCAGCTCAACTCAGATTCATTTATAAGCACTTATCATCAACAAATGCAACAAAAGCTGCTTTACTGAGCCAAAACCAAAGCGAAATGGAGGAGGTTGTCATGCTGATCCTCTTCATCACGGGCTATTTTTTCGACCTCCTGCTTGAAATGTCATAGCCAAAATAAATGAAGTATCTCTTCACAACTACACGGGCTGCATGTATAATCTTGGTCTCAAAAGAAAGCCAAGAGGTGAGAGATTAACACAAAAGTATCAGAATCAAGAAAATACTAGTGGCCCTCGGTTAGTGCTGGTGTTGCTTTGTTTGCTGGTGTTTAAAAAAAAGAGTGAATTCAGCTGGAACACAGCGCGAAAAAGAAGTGTCATGTGACCTTTCCCAGGTACCGCATGGAAAAGTGATGATATTTCACAGATAAGAAATAGTTAGGCAGCCCATTTGTTTACACTTCTTTCGGATGTGGGATGTTTTAATTTGTTTTATTTTACCCTTATTTAACCTGGTGAGTACCATTGAGATCTCTTTTACAAAGGAAACTTAGCCAAGAACACAACTTTATATTTATAACTTTAAAAAAGAATCTAATATATGGCATAAATACAATACCAATTAAACTATAACAGTTAAACTTCTGCTTTTATTTGTAAAAAACACTTTGAATATCCCAAGGAGAGAAATTGGAGTTTTCTGGAGCAGTTTCCACGACTAAGGACAGAAAAAAATGCAGTCTTTCCAAATTCATGTCTATGGTACATGGTCATTTAATGGCTTCTGGTTTGAATTGTGTTTCGTTTGGATGGCATCGGTTGGTGAAGTCTTAAAGTTGAGTTTCTCCCTGTTAATTTCAATTGCCGCTTTCTGGCTTGTACGAACTTGATTTGTGCTACATGGAAGAGGCTGAATTTGCGACGTAAAAATTAAAACAGTGAACTAATATTGTTCCCAGTGCACCATTAATTTTTAGTCATCTGGACTTCATCTTTTACAGTATTCTTCATTAAATTTCTTTTAAATTCAACATATGAAATAGTGAATAATAAGGGTGAATATCCAGTGTTGGAGCAAGGAGTCAGATTTTATGCCCCTCCTCTCACATTGTCGTCATTTTATACTATGGGTGCTTCTTCTTTACTCCATTGTCTTCTTCATATCATAGCTAATCCCATAAAGATCTGAGAAAGCAATCTGAACGTGCAAGTAGCACCACCTAAAATTCCCTTGCGTGCTCTGTCTGAACTCCTAAAGTAGCTTCTTCTGTCCTTGGTTCTCGTTCTCTCAGTATTTATTTGAAGGATTTGGACTTCCTCGCTTATGCAGTGAGGGTATCCGTAAAGAAAAACATGTGAGGAGGGGTGATTTGAAGTACCATAGGTTAGCGTAATGAAAAGCAGCCCTAAAGCACAGCGCATAAAGCCCAGCGTTGTGTAACTCATCTCATTTTCATTTACTTGCACTGCAGCACACAGGGGTTTGCACCCTGCAGCATCTGTATTCTCCATGTCTCCTCCTCCCGTCTAGGCCTGATTAATAACCGCTTACCCTACAAAGAGAAGGACACGAGCAGCTCCCCGAAATTCACCGCTCCCCTGGTGGACAGGAGCGTGATTGCAGGTTACACCGTAGCGATCAGCTGTGCCGTCCGTGGCAACCCAAAGGTATTTCACTCACTACCTTTTCTGCACCTCTCATTAAAGGTTAACATTGATGTTTCACTCCCGGTTACTTCTACTTTTCAAATAAGCAACATTTTCTGAAACATATTATATAAAATATTTACTTGCCTCTGAGCATCTCTGGTTTATGAATGTTATGTAAATACGGGGTAAAATGGTAGTCATGTGAGAGGAAGGCAGGCAAAGTATGATGCACATTCCTGTCATTGCTGATTACACTGAAGGAGAAGCCCAAAATAAGCGTGCTGCTGCTGCACTTCAGCCCTATAACTCCATCCTGCAAACACTTTACCTGCATTGGCCCCTGGTAGCTCTGCTGCAGCGGTACGCCTCAGATTTCATGCTTCGTGTTTTTTAGAGTGAGCGTACAAGTTTTGAGTGTCAAACAGTGAGTGTAGAACAATGAGAGGATTTTGAAGCCTTTGCAGCAGGAATGTATTTTTATGTCTGAAGCTAGAACAAGAGGTGGAGCTGAAAGATCTTTGGAGACACATTTCTTTTTTATCCCAGCGAATCGGCAAAGATTTGTCGAGCCCAAATGTTGACCTAATTTCACCTCTCCCTCTTCTGCTCCCCTCCCCGCATCCATGGCTCTGTTTATGCGCTCCTCCCCATCCCTCCTCTCCTCCAAACTCCCACATCCCGCCAATTTCCTTCTCCTCCAACACGCTGCTTCTCAGCCAAAGATCATTTGGATGAAGAACAATATGATGATTGAAGGTGACCCCAAGTTCCTGATGCAGAACAACCAGGGCGTGTTGACTCTGAACATCCGCAAGCCGAGCCTGTTTGACGGGGGGAGGTATTCCTGCAAGGCTGTTAACGAACTCGGGGAGGACCAGGTGGAGTGCAAGCTGGAGGTTCGAGGTGCGCTGCCTAAACTTGACTTCTTTTTTTAAACCGTGGCAGTTAGCAAACAGGCTGATGTGGGTCAGGGGGAGTCTTTTCCCAGAGCTCCTCTTACGAACACTGCTCCAGATTGAAATCCCCTGATTGCAAAGCTCCAGACCCACAGATGACTCTGCTTGATGCGGCTTCTTTAAAGGGGGTGATCTGCTGGCCTCTCGTGCTGATTTCTATTTCTCTTCTTCTTCTTCTTCGCAGTGCTCCAGGAGAAAGGAGAGGAAGCGAAGAAATGAGCAACAGCACGAAACAGCCGAGGATACACTTCAACAGGAATTGTAATGGATTATGTAGAACAGGATAGTCATGAATAAATAAGATTATAACAGATCAGTGGTGAGGCTCTAAAGCCACCTCCTCCCTCCACATATGCTTGTCTTTCATTGCTGCTATGACGAATGCCACATCAGGAATATTCCATCAATGTTTTTTTCCCTCAGCAAGCTGCCACCTTGTCACATCCTCGCTGAGAGAAGCCACACAAGTGGTGTAGTAGTACCCCCCCTGCTGTGACCACACACAGATGGATCCTTCTTATCTGTGTAGTGGACCTGTCACTGAACACACTTATAAAACAGCCTCTCATCCATTACGACGCCCCGTGTTGTCTGTTTCTTACCGGGTGTGTGTCCTGGACGTTTTTATGGCTCTGCTATGAATTTATGATCGCGAAGCAGCTGAAAGCGCCGCAGTGTGACTGACCGGCTGCACACCTCTGCTTCCTGGCTGTGTTGTTACAAGTGTGATGTGTGACCCGGGGGCCCGGCGTGGCTCTGTGACGGTTCAGCGAAGGGATCAATATTCAGCCAGGCATGGAAGACATCATGGAGTAACCAGGATTAAAGAGGCTCTCATACACAGACGTGGCCCTGCTGCGTCTCCCATCTACACACACACAGGCATGGAGTGTGCTGACACACAGACACGATCTCTTTGTGTTGCATTCCCACATGCTCTAATACCACACTCCTCATGGCGTGACCTATAGTGGTAGGCCTTTACAGATACATGGCTTACACTCTTCCAAAACACAAACACACACTCCAAATCAGGGTCTCATTAGCATTGCACACTAGAGACTAATTAATGCACCCATCAACATTGCCCTAATTAGCTCTCCCACGTCATTACTGAGCAAACGAATTACCGCTAATTTACACACCCGCAAAACAAACACAGCACCGTCTCTGCTGGGAGAGTCCTCCGCGGCTCACCTCGCACACCAAATTAAAGCCTCGCCGACGTGCTGCAACCCAGACAGCTGTCCCAAGTGACCCCGAGTTCCCCCACACGCTCGCTGACACCCCACCACGACCATCTGATGGAGGAAGATGTGAAAACAGAACAAGTGACAAAGCAGAATTTACTGAAGACATGAGGTAGTTTGTTTTCTGACCGTCTCTTGCAGAGGTGTGAGGGTTTTTTACAGTCTGCACCTGTCCCAGTGGCTGCATCAGGTCCTGGTCTCTCATGTCTCTCCAGCAGAGGGGGTAAGAGCACAGTGACAAAGACCACAACTGACCATCATTAGGGTCTGTGCTGTAACTGTGAGTGGCAGCTTTTCAAGAGTTGTTATATTACTGATGCACCACTGAGTCAAACTCTGAGCCTGGAGGCCTCCAAACTGTGCCAGCACTCAGACTGGAACACTCAGCACCTCTGAGCACAACACACGGCTTTTCCACCCCTCTGCATTCCAGCATGTTATTAACGATGGGTAAAAACAGTATGGGGCTGTAACAGTAACGGCTGTGGGTATGACGAATAAAATTCAGCTTTGAAAAATTATAGTTGCAAATGAAATAAAACACTAGTGCTGAATCATTAGTTCGGTCCCGAAAATGTCTAAAGAGACTAAAAAGAAATTCAATGAAAAAATACAGTAAGGATGTTAGGGAAATTATGGAAAAGAAAATTCTCCTTCTCTCACACAGAAACGTACGATCTACTCTGATTGCTTCATCTAAATGTAGCAAATTCTAATCTGATTACAACATTTGAAATGAAAATAAATGAAATATTTCATCCATGCAATCCTCGACATGGGAAGGATGAACAGAGCCATGCTCGCACAACAGACTTAGCATTAAGATTTTGGCATATTTTTAATCTCAGTTGAATCGAAGTCCAGCTGAGGTGGAACAACGGACAAAAGGGTCCTCCCAGCAGCCAAAACAATGGTCATCCTGTCAAACCATCTACATCTGGGGGAGTTGCAACCAGCTGCCTTTGATATTGAGAGATATCAGATTTGCACACCCTCCAGCTTGGGATAGTCATTTGTGATGATTTGGTTTGTGTTAAACCATCCCATAAAAGGATCATTTGGTTAAAGTCAAAAGAATTATAACAATTTTAGAACATATTGCAGGATTCATATCATCTGTGAAGATGAGAGGCCTGATTGGCTCAGCTGAAGCAGTCAGTAGCAGCATTAGCCATCTTTTACCAAATACACAAATAGACTGAATAGCACTGATAGCTTATTTTTTATAAATCACATAAATTTCACATGTCGCAAAGTGCTACATGGCAAAATGGAGGTCCCCCCCTCCCATCTCTGAAAATGAACTTCACTGAAGATTGGGTTAAAATTATTAGAAATGAACATTTGTGAACGTATGGTGGCCATCAGTGGCCAAAATTCTTCCAGACATTAAGATGCTTTCAGGCGTGAGATGGTTCGGTGGTCTCCGGTTCAGTGTACACGTGCACTGTCCTCTTCTATGGTGCCTTTTAAAGCGTTACTTGTCCTAAACTGCAGAAAAAATGATGGCTCATATGTGGCAGCTGCCATGGACGTGGAGCCAAGGCGAGTAGATATAAACGGCTCATTCTAAGGAAAATAAAAACAAAACTTATTTTAGTAAAGTGATTAAACACCAATAAAGACACAGTTTTTAATGATATATTAAAAGTTTTATTTATTGACCTTTGATTTTGTTTCACGCTGTACCTTTAATGTTTGTATTTTATTTTCAGAAGCAATTTATTTTTACAGTACAAATACAAGGTTTTTCAGATCTCAAATCATTTTCCTTCTATTGTAGATTAATTTTTTCTGAGTCAAATTTTATTTTTGATACCAATATGAGCTGTCACTGTTAGAGTTCCATAAGATAGGGCCTACATGGTCAGATACAGCCGGGAAATCCTCCAGACACCTAAAAGTAGGCCAAGATTGGATGCATAGCAAACCTGCAGTGCGGTACAAAGCCTAAAACCTGAACCCTGTTGTGTAGTAAATGACTCAACAGGCGTGTGTAGGGGAGGATGTTGGTATAATCTTATTGTCAGTTTGCCCGAGATGCAGCGTGGCGTGTTTCTCTGCTGATTGACACATGAAAGCTGCACTGAAGATGCGCAGCATGCTAGGTTTTTGGGGAAAAACGATCCTTCCCACAGAAAGCCTGTAACCTCGATACTCCACCTGAGCTCTCCCCTCTCCTCCCTCACTCACGAGTGATGCTCAGTTGCTAAGCAATCACACTAATTGTATCTGCTGGCATCATCCGTGAGCCTTTATAAACTTTTAAAAACATGAGAAGGTGCTGCTTTACAGTTTTACTGTCACTGTTTATGTGCATGTGCTGCCTCTTTTCACACAGTTCAGAACTCTTTAAGAAATAAGCCAGAGCTAAGAAAAAAATGGAGCATTTTGTTTCTCCACATTCCCTGCGACACACCTTAAGGCTCTTTAAGTTTGTGATGTCTAACTGAATAATTAATGAGGACGCATGGCAGCTCAGGAATAAACCACTGACTTCTTTTTGTGCACTGTATCTGCTCTGCTGCTTTTTTTTCTTTCTTTTTTTACCCCAATATTAGAACAGGCCTGCCTGAGATGAAGATGAAAACAAAGAAAAATGACGAGGCTTGGAAAAAGTGAAAGCGGGGCAGATTCATGAGGGTGGAAGTACTGTGGTATCTGTGCATGCAGATTAGTAAGCATTCACGAAAGAAAAGACAAGAAACACCAGAGAGACAGAAACAGTCCTCCTGAAACAGTAAGATTGAGGGAACTATAATTATGTGAGTAATTATACATGAAATCACAGACTTGTAGTGAAAAAGAGACCACTGGAGGGAAAGTGCCTTGCAGTGAGTCTCATCTGTGTAATTACAGTATCGGAACTAAATGAAACGGAGGGAGAACACACACATTTTATATCGGACCATGAACCTAATTCGACTGATCTTAGTGTAGGACTGCCTAACTTCTGAATCTGAATTAACAATGTAAGGCAAGGCAAGTTTATTTGTATAGCACATTTCATGTACATGACAGTTCAAGGTGCTTTACATACAAACATTAGAAACATTACAGCAAGGTGCAGAAAAGCAATAAAAACAAAAGTAAAATCACAAAATAAGAAACCCTCACTATAAGCAGGATTTTTAAGTCAATTCTTTGACAAACAGGAAGCCAGTTTAAAGGGACATTACGTGCCAATAAACAGAAATATGCAGAGGTAGGAAGCCAAAGCAGCTCAACAGAGCAACAAACCAAACACACAAATTAATTTGACAACAGAAATCTACATTTCCACTGCACTGGACCTATAGCAACAAAAGTAGGCTACAGTAGATATCGCAAAATCAAGGAAGTTTAGTCCAAACTGAGATGACCTTCATGTGAAGTCTTTCAAAAATCCTGGAACAAAAAAGAAGGATATTGTTAGTCTGAGCAGATATGATGATGGATATACTGTTTGAGGCCATTTAAAAATGGCGAACGCACTGAAAAGACCTTCTACAGTGAGGCTGAAGCGGATTAAGTGAATCACTAATTTTACTCTACACAAAAATTCAGATCTGCATCCAAAGCACTGAGCGTGAGCATTTAGCCTTCATCTCTCTCTCTGGTTGGCATGCTATGCTCTATTGAAAGCAGCGTGACTTATACCCTGTGTCATTGTATTCATTGATTAAAGAGCCAAAACCCTCCCTGGGCTCATGACCCATATAATGAGCTCAATGTATCTGCAGGGAGGTGGAGGTCTTAAAGGAGAGAGCTGGCCCCACATTTCACAATGACAACTTCATGACTCCATGTGTCTGCTGGTTCAGTGGAAGCTAACGCTGGCTTGCTGTTGAACATCTGTGGAGTGAATTTTTTTTTTTTCCAGATGTTTGTCAGCTTAGGCAGCAAAAGGTATGATGCCATTCAGAGCTAACTTGAATTAAATCCTAAGCACAGAGTTTACAACAGGAAAGTGTTTTAAGTTTCAAGTCGGTTATTCTGCTTTATTTTCCTGGTGTTCAACAGGCCACATGGGAAGCAAGCAAGCCAAGATGTATTTTTCCTCCATAACAATCCCTTCATTGTTTTG
Organism: Craterocephalus amniculus; assembly: GCA_036024015.1. Lineage (NCBI taxonomy): Eukaryota > Metazoa > Chordata > Actinopteri > Atheriniformes > Atherinidae > Craterocephalus > Craterocephalus amniculus. The sequence goes on from JAVQJG010013260.1 coordinate 24,999, forward strand.
TGGATCATCCTATCATTGAAAAGGCCCAGAAGCCCCCACAGAGCTTTATAAGATGTCTTTGAAGGTTAAATGTGTATTATTTCCAGCTTTAATTCAAAACAAAGAAAACACCTGTTTTTCCATGTGGAGACAAGCTGGTGCCAGAGAACACAATCACCTAAACTGCTCCGGTTTGTGCGGAGCTCACACACATATTGTTTCTATTCATATGATGCTACGTCCATCTCCTAAAAGTAGAACAGATTGGATTGGATACTTTGATACCCTTCCTTGTTTTCGCCTGTGGAAACCCAAAGAAATTTATTTTAGCTCGTTCCATACCCTTCCAGCCTGGCCCCATCGGTAAAAAGGGAGCTAAAGGTGCAGCACCACAGACCAGAATAAACTTTTCTAAGCATCAAGGTGTGACACAGCATTCGTGAGGACAGGTGAAAGTCCTTGTCCCCGGCTTAGACCCAAAGTAGGCCTCCTGGGCACAGCAGGTGACTGGCAGATGAGAGTGGACATCGGTAAACAACTAAGATTGCCAGGGAGCATTGCAGTCATGACCCTCAGACCTGGCATTGCGCTGAAATCACAAAACAAGTGATCTTGGTAGAGCTCACAGTGCCCTGGGAGGTGGAGATGGATGAGGCTGGTGGAAGTAAGAGGGGGGAAATCTGCAGAATCTGTGGCGGATTACCACACATGGAAGTGTGCGGTAGAGAAGTGATTGGAGTGAGGGGCTGTGCAGGGAATTCATTACTAAGCCAATGTACCCCTGTGCATCACGGGAGCATGCAGAAGAGAGGTGAACTATAGTGTCAGAGGTTGCAGAAAAGGCCGGATTGGCCGGGAATCAGAAGGCCTGAAGCTTTTTGTAAAATAGTGGGACCAGTCAGGTCTGATTGGTCCAGGTACAATCACTGATGATGTGCCCAAATGCATGAACCACAGAAATTCAGTTTGCTCAAAGATTTTAGAAGTACGTAGTCTCACTGGAGCTCTGCAAGATAGTAAGAAAGATCATTAGCTGTGTTCACTAGGTCCTGCAAGTTTGGGGGATTTCTGTTTGATTTTCTCACTTTATTTAAAACAAAACCCTCAATTGTGTGTATATTTAATTTTATATTTTATTTTATTGCTAATTTTTAAACTTATTCCTAATAATCTTTTATGGCATTCAGTGTGGCCAGCAAAGAGTGAATTTCATTGTGCAAAGGAACCTCTGTCCTAATTTGTGCAAATGACAGTAAAGCTTTCAATTTAATGGAATTTGAGCAGAAATGCAGGATTAAGATCATCAGATTGGTCACTTGACTGATGACCACATTCTTGTTAGTCTTGTTAGTCTTTTAGAAAATGAACACGTCTGCTGATTTAAACATTTTGCTCAATCGTGACTGATGTTGGAGAAAAGAAAGAAATATGGAAAAGAATGTTAAACTTAAAGGATTGGATTTATTTTAAAATTAGGCCGCTATGTAGCTGAGGCAGTTTCAGGTTCTGGTAATAAATATATCCAACAGAAGGTTCTCATAAGTAACATGTGTGGGAACACACATGCATACGTACATGTGTAGGTGTTTAATGTGTTGGCAAACACAAATGAGTCACATATTGTCTATGTAAATCCATCTGCATAGTGTGAAAGAGAGAGCAGTCTGCAAAATCATGGAAACATATGCAGAACAAGGTAAACGTGCACTGATAAAGACAAACACTGTTTGAGACAGGCAGTTAATAGGACGGCTGGCACATAATTAAAAACACTACAGCCTAAAACTACCCAATAAGTACCTATTTAAGATCAGAAATAGACATGGAGCCTTGCAGATCTTTAGAATAGAAAAAGACAGATGCATGGCAGAAAGTAAAAGATTTTCTACGGTTGTCAGATCTGTCAGATGTAAGACATGATGGTAGATCTGTAATAGTATCAACTGTCAGTCATGCACAACCATGTAACACACGACAAATTTCTGACAGCAGACGCTGCTTTAGGTTCAAATGCTGCTCTATCTGGATATTTCTCCCTTAGAAACTCTGACACTGGACAAACAGATGACATGACTTATCTGCCTCACAACTCAAGAAAAATTTGCTTGCTTGATGTATTTTTCTCTTGGTTGAGTCTTTGTGGTCTGCCTTCCAGCGAAGACTGTACTGCAACCCATAAACGGTCGTACAGCAAAGCCTACGACTGATGTTTATGTGCCAGTGACTCTCAGCCCTTGTCCACTTGTATTGGAGTAAAAAGCAGCAGCTGTTCCTGGAAGGCAATGCCTTCCCTATTTTTCAGAAAGGGAGAAAAAAACTGAGATTAAAGCTAAATAGGATCAAAAACAAAGCATCATTAGTTTGATTCGATTTGTTTCCACTTGGATATTGAACCAAAGGAAACCAAAATGGCAAAAAAACAGCTTTGCCTCCTATATGGACTCAATCAGAATGGGCTTTATGCACAACTCCACTACTTCCTGAACTTAAGCCAGCTCCTTGTTTCCTGTCTTTCATTAGTGGACGAACTGATTAATCCAGGTGTGTCTGGCCATTTACTGAGGTAAG